>JAGKTI010041077.1:0-10305 GCA_018397915.1 Birgus latro
GCCTCACCACAGCAACATGTGAAAAAGAGTGTGGAGGTATGGTTCCTCGATGGATGCCTCATTTGCAACTCTCCATGCAGTTAACCGGAACACCACAGTAGGCTCCACATCACCCTGTTATTTGGTTATATGGTTACCACCCAACACAGTAAATGGTTTCCTGAGTTATACGAAAGTGGGTAGTTATAACAGAAAAGATTTTGTGTGCTGAATCAGGGTTATCTCAACTTGATTGTGTAAAATCAGTCTATACATGTTCCATATTTATCTTCTGCCACAAGTGTAAGCCTAGAGAAAGTGACCAAAAACAAAAACAAATTGCCTTTATGTCACCTTATCCTCTACAATGAGGCTGCCCTTCCTCCAACTCACATCGCCTTCATTTATACACTTCTCAGTACCATCCACTGTCTCATCTTCAGTCTCCCTCTCCCACACTCCCCATACATCTCAATCACATACACTCTCTTATGGTCCATCCACCTTAGCTCAGTGGAAAGTTTATTTTGCTCCCAAATTCTGGATAGTTTATTTGCTGATGATTTCTCAAAGCTCAGTAGCAGAATAAGATAGCACAATGACTATAATTCCTTTTCTTAATCCCCAAAACTCAGGCATCAATCTAACTTTGCGCTCCTTGTATGCGGGCATTTTCCCCAAAACTACTTATAGTTAAACCATCACATCACAGTAATTATACCACCTAGAACAATTAATGAAAAGCCAGAATACAGTAACCTCTCAATCGCCCGGCGTAATTCAGCCAACCCCCCCCACCGGATATGGAAAAAAAGCAGGATATTGCATCAGTACCCCCAATCGGCTATCCATTCAGCGCTGAGCTGGATAATATGCCACTACCCAAAGCTATCTGTCTCAACCCTCTATCCTATAAACTTTCCAACCATATTACCCATGAGTAAAAGATTGAAATCATGCATAAAATAAAATACAGTATTGATACAGTACATATAGTACTGTACAGTAATACAGCACATCCATCCATCCATCATCTAATCCTATGTTGCTGAACTGGTCACATAAAAAAACATACATACACACACGCACACACATTGGATATAAACCTACACAGGCTCAATCCGACTGGAGCACCTTAATTACCCACTAAACCACCAGGCACCATAATTTGGTTATATGGTTACCACCAAGCGTAGTAAATGGTTTCCTGGTGTACAGGACACCATTTGGCTTGTCACTCAGTCACCCATAGGCAGAAGGAAGGGGAATGAATGAAGGAAAAAAAGACAGATAAGGGAGTGTAGAGTCACCCACAGGCAGAAGGAAGTGGAAAGAATGAAGGAAAGAATGACAGAAGTGGAAGGAAGGACAAGAGGAAAGGGTAGACACCCAAAGCAGCACTACGTCGAGTGAGTGGATGGTGAGCGTCCCCACCTACCACCAATACAGTACATAATATAATCATAATTGTACTGTACTCATCTATTGTTGGCATTGATGGAGGGTAGAGCAGTACACTATGCCGTACAGTGCACTTAATCCCATGTAGTCTAGTGGCAAACGGCTTCCATAAAGATTACTCTAGATCCACCACCTCAGCGCTACATCAATGAGTGAGGCACAGAGGGCCACAGGCTAAGTCACAGCACTGGGGGATAGCCACCACTTGGGTCACAAATGCACAATACACATTTATGTCCTCATTAAATGGAATCCATGGGAGAGAATGAGAGGGCAATGGTAGGATTGGCATATCAGATGGGCCACTCCTGAAATGCACTGTGATTGGCTGGTGCGTTGCAACGTCTGCCTGAATGCCGATTGGGTCCCATGTCTGAGCCAGATGATACACGTCACCACCAAAAAATGCATAGTACACCCGATTGCTTCCCGTTTCTGAGTCAAATACTGTATAATGTCACCAGATATTGTTTTAATAGAGCCAAGCAAAAAGCACTGGATGCGGTGATAGGCCAGATACTGTGATGACAGATTATTGGGAGATAACTGTACTCAACAATGCTTTGCCTCTCCACTGCAAGTATCTCCAGCTCTCTAGGTGAAAGCGTTGTGGAACAAGGAGATGAGGAGGAGAGGTAACTTTTAAGGTTGAGGTGAGGCAACATCCATATGAATATAGGAGCCGATGGCTTGGGTGGGCAGGCCGCACAGGCTGTGGCAGCCCGGGTCAGTTGAGGCTGCCACACTCTCACTTCCCTTTGCCACACTAGACCTTCCCACAACTCTCCACCTGCCCTTGCCACTGCTGAATGAATGATCACATCCTTTATGTGCAGCTTGCTCATTTGATTTGCCCAATCCATCCAGCTGTTCCTGAGTGACATTGCACCAAAAGGTGTGTGGGGAGACTAAGGTTTATACACTGATACACAGTACTTGCTGCAAAAGATCTCTTTCACTCTGGCATATTTTCAGTACCAGTGCCATGAAAGGTTACTTTCATTTTCACCCGTACTCATTTTTTATACTAATACTTTTCCTTATTTTCTAGCATCTTACGTATATAGGACACTCATTTGGTTAAGTTCTTACTTCACTACAAGAATTTCACAAAATCATTTTTTGTCACTACACTTATTTTTTCATATACTGCAAGGTCACTTTCATTTTCACTCAAGCTCATTTCTTACATCAGGGTTTATACACACAATACTTGATACTTGATACTTGATACATTTATTTGGCTTAATATAATATAAACGTACAGTGAATACATATACATATACAGTTTGCAAGCCACGGTCCATTGAGCCGATGCTCTTTTATGGACCTGATGATGTTTACATATTTTGTTTGTCTTCATGGATTAGAATGGACCTGCAAAAAAGTTATATTTGATTCAAATACGAAAATCTGTGGTGATATCAATGTAAGTAATAGTACAAATGAACATAAGTTATAAGAAAAATAACGATAGCAATAGTAATAGCGGAAAAATGTTAACAGCAAATAACTAATAATGTCAGTGCTTTGCCTACGACGGTAGTATAAGATGCTAATAACATAAGAAATCATTAATGGTATTGGTTGATAGAAAATTTTAAGTAGTAGTAATAGTATCAATAACAGCAGCAGTATCAATAGTAATAATAAGAATAACAATAATAATAATAGAAATAATACTGAACAATAATAATTACAGTACTAATATGTATTGAAAACACTGGTAATACCAATATCTCCATCATTGCCCGTACCAGTAACATTGCCCTATAATAAATGTAATCCCGGTTCAACAACATACCAGTACACATCTTTTTACATGCAGTACAATATGCTACTCCCTGTTTCCTGCCTACACCAACACACGCCCACAGCTACACAATAAATACACGCACTATCCATATATACTTTAGTAAATACAACAATTGCTAATATATCAGATTATAATTTAATTATATTTTCTGAATAATTCTGCTTTAATTTTGTAACTGAAGGAGTTAAGTGACATGGTATGCTTGAAGTCCTCTTGCAGTTTGTTCCACACCTTTGCTCCCCTAAAGGTGACACTTTGTTGTGCGTGTGATGTTCTATACAGTGGGAGTCTGAGGTCATTAGTTCTTCTGGTGTCAATACTATGAGATATATATCTGAAACCACAATCAACTTGATGAATAAATATTGCCTTAAACACAAATAAGCATGTCTGAAGGTGGATGATGTCATGAAATTTAAGTATTTTGTTCTTACTGAAGAGGGGATTAGTATGGTCGTATCTTTGTTTATGGAACATGATACGGATTAATTTTTTCTGTGCAATGAATATGGTATCCAAGTATGTTTTGTGTGTCCCTCCCCATATTGCTGAACAGTATAATAAGTGTGGATAAACAAAATCACTGTACAGTATTTGCCCTGAAAGATCACTTTTACTTTCACTCCACAACCTTTCTATACAGGGTGATCCAAAAGCACTATGCAGTTTTAGTTTTGGCCATAATACTGTACAATACTTATTTTCAAAACCATAGTTATCCTCATCTTATATACAGTAGGCGCGGAAAGTGTTGACGCCATCTTAAAAAAAGAAAACATTCTTGTGGTTAGCAAGAAGAAACAAATAAATTAACACTCACCATTGAATTTAGTATTTACTGGCATTCCCCTTCACCTTTATTATCTTCTTAAGGCGTCTGGGAAGACTGATGGCATAGTTTTGCAGAACAGACGGACTAAAACTGCTCCATAGCTGCTTGACTGCAGCCTCAAGTTTAGGCAAAGATGATGTGTCCAAACTACGCAGCTGCCGCTTCATGTGCGCCCATAAATTCTCAATGGGATTGATATCTGGGCTGTTTCCGGGCCAATCTCGAGTAAAGGGAACCTCACAGTCTGTTAGCCACTGTTTCACTGACTTTGCAACATGCGCAGGGGCAGAATCTTGCATAAATACTCTTGCCTTGGTTTTATCAAAAGAGTCACTTAAAACATCACATAAGAGCTCCAAATAATTGTTCTGGTTCACTTTTTCATTTGCAGGTTGAATTACCAACCTACCAACACCACAATATGTAAAGCAGCCCCAAGCCATGAGTGAGGCTGGGTATTTAACAAACTTGGAAGTGTACTTAGGATCCAGGGGGTCACTGCCTGGTTTGCGGTACACTCGTGATGAAGGGGTACCAGTGACAGTAAATGCTGACTCATCACTCCAAAGCACAGTTTTCCATTGCTCCTCACTCCAGGCAAGATATTTCTTACAAAAATTTACTCTCTTTTTCTTCTGAAGTGCAGTTAGCAGTGGTTTTTTACGAGCACAAAAACTCCTGTGCAACAGCTGCTGCACACTTCTGACAGACACATCTGCTAGCAACTGGGGATTCTTTTCCTTTTAATCCCGTGCTGTTAGCCTTGGATCCTTGCTAACTTGCCTTGAGATCAGCTGACGGGTCCTGAAGGTTGTCTTACGAGGTCTCCCAGGCTTGGGAAGTGGAGTGGGAGGAATGGCCTCCCCACTGTCCTTGAACTGCTTCACCAGTCTCTGCACTGTCCTCAGTCTAACACCATCTGATTTGCAATAAATGGGAGTTTGTGGCCAGCTTTGTATAAAGTAATCACTTCCACACGTTTGTACTTGCTTGTGGTTACTTTAGGCATGATGAGAATGTGGTAGGTAACCAAATAACTGTGTTATTTGAGTCAAAACATGCCCTCGTGGTGCATCACACACAGAGATTATCCTCCTCCTGTGGCAGCCCAAACATTACTGAGCCTGCTCCTGTGGTGCCGAACCTATCAAGCAGGGTTGCCAGCTCCCGTTGAAAAAGCGTCAGCTCATTTCGCATCACAGGGGAGGGTAGTATTGACCCTACTTCACTTAACGCGAAAAAGAATGACGTCGGCAAAAAAAGTCAATACTTTCCGCGCCTACTGTATATTGCACTTTTGTTTCACATTCTTACCGTAGCCTACTTGACTAAATGAAGGTCAGTTCTTACTTCTGTAAAAACACTTATTCCCTCAATGGAAATTTACCTTTCTTTCTTTTCTATCCCACTTACTTTTTTCTATTTTTATGTACAAATTTACATATATACAATACAATTACCCACACACCTTCAAAGTATACAACTGAGGTGGCGTGGATGGCAATAAGGTAGTGGCGACACATGAGCAATGCAAAGGCACCACAGAGGAGGTTCGGGGGCTATAATGCCGTGTTTATGTTGAACATGACTTCTGACCGTCAGACCCTTGTCCTCAGAGTCCGACATCTCAGAGGACTCTCCCAAGGCTTCAGAAGGATAGAGGAAGTCTTTGGACTCTAGAGGGTCATCAGAATCACTCTCAGGTTGCAACAAGGAGCTGTGAGAGGAGGCACAGGAGGGAGGTCGAGCTACAACACCCTATGTGGTAAATTCTGTCCTCAGGTTTTGAATCCCCACTCAAAAATAACAAGACCATTACTTCTAGTTCCTTCCCAATTGCACTTTCACACAACCCCTTCATTGCATGAGTGGGAGACTTGGCGAGGATGGAGGTGGCAGGGGTCAGGATGCCAGTGACGGTGGCAAGCGATTCAGACAAAGTGGAATCGAAAATCATCATTACTACCCCTCTCATTTCCCAAATAAGACTGGAGCTATCACTCACCTGCCTCTTATATGCCTATCATGCACTGGGCACCACATAAAATGGGAATGACTTAAAATGTTGACGGGAAACAAAAAATGGCTGTCTGTCACCTGAGGCACCCCGAACACTTGTTTTTGGACAGGACTGTCCATCACTCATGCTTTACAGGTTAACACTTCTTTGTGATTACACACCTGTTACAAATAAACATTCAAAATGAACGAATGGCAAATCAATCCCAGTGCGGGCATGTTCGATGAGGTCCTTGCGTGTCCTGCAGGGTTATTTGCGCTCCGACTGATTTTTTAAAAATATTTGCCAAAAATCAGTTATTAGTCCAAGAATATTATAATTAAATATGCATATGGCACATACTTTCAGCTTTCTCCTGGGATGTTTGTTGAGCCTTCGTTGACTACCGTAGGACTTGTGGAGACTTCTGAAGTTGGGTAACGAAGTCTCCACTTTACACTTCCCAACATCCCGTAATATGATTACCACAGCCTGATATTATCACTAGAAACACTATTCAATGATTTTCAAGTAGTTTGGAATCCATACTCCAAGAAAAAAAAAAAAGCTGTGAAAGCAATGTAAATTACGAGCGCATACGGGCCTTCCACTCGTGCTCGTTCGCCACTGGTATTCTGTCATTTATTATTCATAAACACGCTCACACTTTATATTCCAAGTACAGTAAGACCTCACTATAACGGACTAATTGGGGCCCAAGCCAGTCCGAAATAAGCGAAATTCCGATAAAAGCGACATCTGGACTTACCCCAGCTAATCCGGACTTTTTCCGACATATCAGACATTAGTCCGGATTGCATCAGTGGTTTTCACCACCATTGCAGTATTGTACTGTGTTATACCATCACTACATTAATCAAATGGTATAATAATACTGTACTGTGCACTGAAAAACATGTCTTTTACTTGTCTTATTGTGGTGAACATAGCTGAAGTTGTCAGGCAGTCCGGACTGCTTTCTGGCAATATCGGACTTTTTCCGATATATAGGAGTTTAGTCCAGTAGCTCCTCAAGTCCGATAAAAGCAAATTTCGGTCTACTGAAGTCCACTATATCGAGGTTTTACTGTACTTTATTCCACTTACATATATCTACAGTATTTATCGATATTTCCTTCAGTAAAACTAGTTTATTTTCACTCCAGGCATTCACTTTCTCATTCAGTAAACTACGTAGAGAGCGAAGCTTTCACTTTCACTGTCATCACTCCAAGTATCAGTCACTATCCACCATTATCATCGATAATTCAGCTAGTTCACGTCCACAGCAGAGTCACGTAGTCCTTTACCACTTCCCACATGATGTTTAGTAGGAGTTGAGGTCACAGGGCCCTTTACAATGGACGCAGAAGCGGCGGAAATGGAGGGGCGTGAGTGCGACGTGATTCCATCTTGAAGGACGACACTGAACTGAATGATGTAGTGTATCTGGGCAGCCAAGGGTTGACAATATCAGCTGCTAATTTATATGCAATGAAATAATTTCTAGGAAATCTAGACAATACATTAATAAATTAGGTAGTTCCAGGTGAATGTAAATATCACTCAGGCTTCTCCCTTCCTTTCTTATATACATTTATATTACGAGAATAGGTCATATGGCATATTTCAAGGGGAAATAAACAGGGAAAATTTGCGAATGAGTGCACATGGGATGTTGCTAAGTGATAATTAGCCAATTCCAGGTATGTGTCACTATCAATTACCTTATTTTTTATATATATATAAATTATTTTGTATAAGAACAGGGCATAGGGCTCATTTCAATGGATGAAATCAGTGGAAAAATCCGGGGAAGATTTGCGTAGTGCTGCGCGGCTGAGCAGACGAGAGGAGAGGGTAATGGAGGGGAGGTAGGGAGGGGAGTCAACAATGGATGGGAGTACTGATGACATTAGCAGCTCTGACTATTGTTGGCCATTGGCAGTACTGATAGATGATACAAGTCACCACTTGAAAGCCCGGGCAAATTCAAAACAACACAGAATCACAAAAGTGCCGCCCTGCGGTATGGTCCATTGCGCCCAATCATCACGAAAGCGCCAACCCGCGGTTAAGGAGTTAAGGCCAAGTTAAACTGAAAAGAATACAGTATAGTCAACCTCTCATTCTGAATACAAATACTTATTGTACCGTGCTGATGTTTTCATCAGAAAGCTGGACAAGGTTTTCTGTGTCACTTCCGATGGTGCCTCCAGCTACGGTCATCAGGTGAAGGCTGCCCACTCGAACCTCATCACTTTCACTCTTCACCACCATCAGCCGAAGAGATGGTGGCACGTCAACATTAGGGTTTGGTGCTGTGGGAAAAAAATCATTATCACCATTATCATCATCATCTTACTTATCACATCATCAATTAACATCCTCACCATCATTTCATCCCTTATCATCATCATCATCTCTCATCATTATCTCCATAATCATCATCTTTATCATCACCATCATGGCATCATAATCATCATTATCATCATCCTACCCCTTGTTTCTACTTATACACAAGTTGATAAGTGAGGAAGGATCCAAAAACAAGGAAAGGAAAGGTGTGGAAGTGGTATATATTACCACCACCATCATCATCATCATCATCCTAATGTTAACTCCCACTTATAAATACGGTGACGCTGAGACTGTTGTTGTTGCTGAGTAGCCCTAGTCTGTCTGGCCAAGCAGACCCATCAACTGCAGGCAAGCAACTGCACCTGCAAGGCTGCCCCATGCAGTGAACTTATGCTCCTTTGCAGCAGACTGCATCTCACCACAAGGGAGAATGGAAAAATATGTGGAGGTTTGGTTCCTGGATGGACACTGCATTTGTGTCTCCTTACCCAGTTAACAGGGGAACCACAGAAAGCTCCACATCACCGTTATTTGGTTATATGGTCACCACTCAATGTTGCAAATGATTTCCTAGGTTAGGGCAAACCATCAGGCTAGGCACTCAGCGTCAAGCTACATGAAGTGGAAAGAAAAATACCGGTAATAAAACATGACAGGATGGATGGGAAAAATAGGAGGAGAGGAGGACAGACACAGAAAAAGAATGTTAAAAGTTAATGAAGAAGCAGGCAGCACTACATCAAGTGTGTGGATGATGGTCACTAACACCTAGTACCACAAGGTACAGCAAAATACAAATATCAGTAATCCCTCCACTATCTGACGTAATAGAGCCAAAGGCATGTCCGGACAGTGGTCTTGTCCGGATAGTGGCCCTGAAGCTTCAGCACTGGTCATTCATGACCCTAACCTAACCTAACCTAAATCAGAAAACCACCTACCTACCTCCCTACCAGACATGCATAGCACTTATTTAAGTCCCCTTTCACATAAATAATGCACACAAAGCATGAATTAACTGAATTTTAACCAAAAAATGATGATTTAGAGGTGAGTAAGGCATAGGTGGTCACAAATTGCCAGCAAGTGTAAGTAAGTATCAGACATGGTAATCACTATGAAAGTCACCCTTTCTCACACCATATGCATTGAATAATGGACACAAAGCATGAATTCATTGAATTTTAACCCAAAAATGATGATTTTGAGGTAAGTAAGGCATAGATGTTCATGAGTTGGCAGCTTAGTGTAAATAAGTATCGGATGTGGCAATCACTAAGAAAATCATCATTTCTCACATCTTATGCAATAAAATATGGGATATAAAGCATCAAATAAATAAACTGTTACTAGAAAAAGAGTTAGGTATGGGAAAGGTGTTCGCTGTTCACCAACAACACCGGTCATTCTTGACCCTAACCTAACCTAACCTAAATCAGAAAACCACCTACCTACCTCCCTCCCGGATATGCATAGCACTTAATTAGGACTCCATTCACATAAATAAATGGCACAAAGCATGAATTAATCGAATTTTAACCCAAAAATGATGAATCTGAGGTGAGTAAGGCGGGGGTGTTCATGAGTTAGCAGATTAGTGTAAGTAAGTATCGGACGTGGCTATCACTAACAAAATCATCATTTCTCATATCTTATGCACTAAAATATGGGATACAAAGCATCAAATAAATAAATTCTTACCAGAAGAAGAGATAGGTATGGCAAAGGTGTTCACTGTTCACCAACAGCACTGGTCATTCTTGACCCTCACCTAACCTAACTTAAATCAGAAAACCACATACCTACCTCCCTCCTGGACATGCATAGCACTTAATTAAGACCCCATTCACATAAATA
>JAGKTI010041078.1:0-10305 GCA_018397915.1 Birgus latro
TGGCTAAAAGGTACACTTTTGTCTTTGGGTAGGGTTGGAAAGATTTATGCTGTGCTTATGCAGTTAAGAAAGCTGTATCCAATATCTGTTCATTTTGAGATACTTGAACACATTGCCTTTAAAAGACTAGAGACTGGAGTCTCCATTGTGTAGTCAACTGTCTGCCTTTTTGGGGTTAGGTGGTGAGTTTGAGGTAATGGTGTAGTTGGTGGGGGGTCAGATTGTCCCCCCTCCCCCCTAAAGAAAAAGTGGGGAGGGGGGGATTAGCTGCACATTGTATTGTAGTATGTAATGGATCGAGAGATGTCATTTGCTTGGTACATGTTTGGTTATTATGCATTTGCTTTATAATATGAAACAGCATTGGTACAATGGCAATACTTACTGGGAAAAACCTGTTGATGGATCTTATTTTTATTTATTCATTTATTTTTTCCCTGTCATACTTCCTCAAGATGTAATTTTAATCAAATTCTCAAGGAAATGATTGCTAGCATATGTGTTTGGGGAAAAGTTATGGCAGGAAAGCTCATAGATTTGTTAATTTAAGGGAATCCAGTGGAGGTAGAGCAGTACATTGTTAGGGCATGAGAAGAAAGCCAGGGAAATAAATTGAAGCAAAGTGGATGAATGCTAGGAAGCAGTTTTAAGTGGGGAAGCACTCATGCACAGTGATGACAGGATAACATGAAGAAAGAAATTAGGAATTATAGTGAAGGTATACATAGATTAGAAGCAATTGTAGTGAAGCTCTGATACCGGAAAGTTGGGAAGCATTTTAAAGTTAGTAATGCACAGTAAGCAGACTTCAGTATAAGTAAAGTAGGGCCTCAAAATCTTGGTGCAGTACTAAGGTTTAAAGGAAAAAGTCTCTGATAAATTTACACAGTGAAAGTTGCAGACACTACGTTTATATATGCTGTTTATTCTTCTGGCCTAGTCTTAGATGTGTATTGGTGAGTGGGCTGCAGTTCTAGCAGAAAGTTTGTGCTTTGTGATTCTCTTTCACTGAAAATTTTGTGTTCCAGTGCAGCAACATCTGAGGTGACCTGATGTACTTTTACTACAGTTAAGTATTTAAAATAGATACATTTTGATCCTCAGTCAAAAAAAATAAATAAAAGCTAGAATTGGGGAGCCATAACATCATATTACTAAAACTTGAAGGACTATAAGGTCTAGCCAATGGACTGGTACTTAAGTTTAGTAGCATTCACACGGCTGGAGAAATGCTAGATGTCACCAGTATTTTAGTTTTTCAGATGGAAAAATAATCGCTATGTGGGGCAATAACTGAATGTCCTTTTTCATGCATCTTACATATTGTAAAAATATATAAATATTCTATTTCTTCTTTTTAAAACAGTGCTGTGTCAATGCAGCATGAAAAAAAATAGTACAGTAATGAAAAAATATTTCACAGCGGTTGCAGCCTGGTTTTTTCATGCATAGAAATATGTATATCTTTAACTAATAGCAAAAGTTTGTTATGATTCATCCTAACAAATTAAACTCCCTGTGAGTAAAAATAATACATAATTCACTTCAAGAAAGCATGTCAGTATTTAGATGCTTCCTCCGGTACAACAAGTTTTCCGAGCAAACCAAAACAGCCGTCTGTCTTTACTTGCACTGATCTGCTCCATCAGCTGGATCTGTGTATGCTTGCTTCGTACGTTTGGCAGCGCTAGGCTTCGATATGCCGTAACATTTTAGAGTCTAATAAATATTAACCCGCCGAGTCCCATCGACGTACGATGTACGTCGCTGTTTTTTTCCGCAGACAGACCCAACGACGTACATTGTATGTCATGCAATTGCAAGGCCCATTGTGTGCACATTTTTCAACATTCACAGGTGATTTTTGGCAGGCATATGTGGGAGACCTTCCTCTACCTGCTGTCAAGCGGGGTTACTGCCTGGCCCCTCCTAACCCCCCCTTCCCCCACACTGAGCAATTCACCTGTTAGCAGTAACCCAGCCAGTAAAGGTATGTTGCCCCACGGTCTCTCTAATGACGAAATTCACGGTGAAAGTGATTCCTGAGGTGGAGGACAAAGAAGCTAGAGGTAGAAACAAACAGAAGTGATGAGGTGGTAATGTCGTAAAGGAAGGTGCCATATACTGGGGTTTTGGATAAGTGAACAATGCTTATAAACGCCTATATTATTGTGTGAAAACCATTATAGACTTTTACTACACATAAATTCGTACCAAATAAATGAAATAAATACGTAATTTAAAGTGGTTTGAATTACTCAACCCTTCCATAGTTCGTTTTCTTAGCCAGGTACCCTGAAAAAGAAGGAAAACGTAAGGTTGAGTGACACCTGTATCAACATTTTTTTACCTCAGGATCGCGATTTCACTATGAATTTTCGATGTTTCTTGCCAAAAGCGAAGGTTTCAGCCAAAAAACAAAAAGTCGAAAATTGGTCGGGATCTGGGGGTAGGCTGGGTAAAAAACCGGTCGGGACTCGGTGGGTTAAACTAGGGATAGACCATATGTGCCAGATGTTAATATTCATATGCCTTTTTTGCTTCTTACAGTCCAAAAACAGACTTATTGGCAGATATTCTCCTAACCTTCTTTGGGAAGAATATATAAACATACTATTTTCTTGATGAAAATTTGGGTGAAATAGCACAAGTGAGAGTGATTTACATTTTTTAAAGGTACAGTATTTGCTTAACCAATATCGTAATTATCGATCAGAAAAACAACACTGAAGGTTAACTATGACCCCCGTAAGCCCGTCGAAACAAAAATGAGACACAGTTTCTGGTGTTGTCTGGCAGATTTTCCACGCCGTACGAACGTTCCTATTGGCTAGCTTGGTATGATGAAACAAGATGATACTAAGACAGCTCTGCATTTCAGTTCCTGGAAGTTCCTTCTGTCACAAATGGTGGGGTAAATTTTTCAGATCCTTAACCCCCCCCCTTTTTTTTACCCCCCCTTCAGAAAAAATCAGACACACCACTGGTTGAGGGACATATTACTGGTCAGCCAAATGGTTGTATTGGAGCTACTACCTAAGACATCCATCTTCAGCACCCACGTAATATTTGCAATAAAAGGGTGCACAAGAGGTGCAGTGGTATCAGAAGTAAAATGTAGTACTGTATATGGCAGAATTTTTCCTTTATTTTTTCCTTTTCCTTCTGCCTATGGTGACTTTACACTCCCTCTTTTGTCATTCTTTCCTCCATTCTTTCCTCTCTTCTGCCAATGGGTGATTCTACACTGAGTGACAAGCCAAATGGTTTCCTGTATGGCAGGAAACCATTTACTGTGCTGTGTGGTAACCATATAACCAAATTATGGCACCTGGTGGTTTAGTGGGTCATTGAGGCAAACTAATTGGGTTGGGCCTCTATAGGTTTATATCCAAGGGGTGGTTGGGGTTTATTGCTCATGTAATACTCAGGGATGAGTGAGGCCAATCACTTTGACCTTAATTGTCAGACACAACTTTCCTAAACCCTGGCTCCTACGTTCCTCGTGGGACAACATAGGATTGGATGATGGAGGGATGGAATGATTGTACAGTATGTATGGGTGGCCAAGGAAAGAGGATGACAGTACATTTACTTTAACCTGACAGAGCGCTTGTAATGAATGCATACATAAAGAGGTGCATTGGTGTCAGAAGTAGGCTGTAGGATGTAGTAGAGTTTGTGTTATGTGTATAGATGAACAAGGAAAGAGGGCTGCACATGTCAGGATAGACTTCACAATTATTTATTGGAGTGTGTAGAGGAAATTTTCAAACGTGGATGATGAGATTTGTTCTGATTCATGCATAATCCCAATCTTATCTGGCTGAACAGACCCTTCAACCACAGGGAAGCAACTGCCCCTATGGGGTTGTTTCATAGGTTCCATGCACCATGCTTGTTGTCTGAGTCTTAGGCTGACGTGTTTTGCTTCATAATGTGGTTTATGATGTGTGGTCCTATTTTACAAGTAGGCCTATCATTGTTATTCCACCCAGCATGAACTTGAGCTGGTAACTAAGGAGGGCAGGGTAATGTGTACACTGATTTAAGCTTAGCAAGTTGAACTTGATCAGATCTGTTTATGGATACCTCTGATGGTTGGATATTAGGGAAGGGAGCTTGCATTATAATGCTCTGGTCTAGGTAGTGCATTGTCCTGCATATGAAAAGAATACATAAGTTTGTCTTATTGATGGTGATGAATGGAGGCGCGATGTTGTTTGAAGAGCTTGTGATAATGTTTATGTCATAATTGTTTTGTGTGTCCAGTTGTGTTGTGATCTGTACTGGGAGGAACTGAATCTATACTCACTGATTTTGTTAGGAGTGAATGGAAGATTAGGAAACTACACTATTACCCCTTAATATTTGAGATGACTTATCCCTTTACAGTACACCGAGGGAAAATTGTTTACTTTTTGAAACGCGTAATGTGTTACGGTATTTAAAAATTGGCAATGAAGGGGGAGGATGTGTGGTTAGGTTTGACCATGCAGAAATGAGAATGACCATAATTCATTCGCCTTAACTAAACTTAGGAGACTTTAGTTCGCTCTCGATTTCTTCCATGTAGATCAGTTGAAAAATAATATAGCATTGTGGCCATACTTACTTTCTGTTGCACTTCCTCATGACCTGCACTATACACTTGTATTGATCTCTTACTGAAGCTCATTGGAGATGGAAGAGATGCTAATTTACACTTAGCTAAAGTGAGCTAAGAGTAGATGGATGTGTAGTGCTTCTCTTAATAACTGGATGAATATTCTCAGTCTTTCATTTTTGTAACAGGTCAGCTCTGGAGCTGCTTTTCTCAGTCTGTATTTAAGTTTTGACTTCTAGTCTTCAAAATGCTTTGCGTCCAGGTTCATGTTGAAATGAATGATTCCAAAGTTTGACAATACTGTATTTTTAACATTTTTCTTGGAAGATTAGCTTTTAACCCGTCGTGTCCCGGCCGATTTTCCGCCACTGAAACCCCCCCCCCACACACACACAATCCTGACTTTTTTTTTTGGGGGGGGGATAAAACCTCCGCTTTTAAATGTTGCTACAGGTGAGAGTACCTTTACTTTTTCATGCTGTATGAGGGTACCTTGCTTCAAAGAGAACGAAGTATGGGAGGGGTAACTAATTCAAGCCACATTAAATTACATATTTATTTGGTACTAATTTATATGCAGTACAGGAGTATATTGGTTTTCACAAAAATATAGGCAATATAAGCATTGTTCACTCACCAAACACATCAACATTATGGCACCTTCCTTTATGGCATTACCACCTCATCACTTCTGTTTCTTCCTCTAGCTTGTTTATTCCTTTGTCCTACACCTCAGGAATCATTTTCACCGTGAATTTTGTCATTGTAGAGACTGTGGCGTGACATGTCTTTACTGGCCAGGTCACTGCTAACAGGTGAATTGCCGAGAAAATGGCGTGTGGGGCTGAGTGGGGGTCAGGTGGGGCCAGGCAGTATCCCGCCTAATGGCAGGTAGAGGAAGATCTTCCACATATGCCTACCAAAAATCACCTGTGAAACTTGAAAAATGTGCAAATGACGGACCTCGCAATTGCATAACGTATGGGTACGTCGTCGGGTGTTATCGAGACAAAATATTGCGACGTACCCTTATGTTGTCGGGACGCCTCGGTTCAATAGACTTGCATCTTTTGGTTCTTTCTTTGGTACATAAAAATAAGGTATAATTGTAAATGAGAAGCTGAGAAATGGGCTGGGAGTAGAAATACTGTTGATGCTGTTATGTGAAAGGGGAGATTTAGGTGGTTTGGATATGTAGAGAAAGTGGAGGATGAATATTGTGTGAAAGATGGGTGAATGTGGAAGTTAGAGCATGAAAACCTAGACCTAAGAAGACATGGGATGAGGTCCTTCAGAATAACCTGTCCCAACCCCAATCCTAACTGCTGCTTAACAAATCAGATGTGATAAAATCTGACAAAATTGTTAATGGCCAATATATCAAAAAGACATGTCATAGAATGAAAGAGTTGAAATTCATTCTCCCTGTCCCTCCTTATCCTATTTGCAACATTTAAAACAAACTAATCCTAACCCTAGTACCAGCATCTACCAGCCTAACTGAGCACAAGTTAAACCTTTAATGATTAATATCTTTAACGGTGTATTATAGAGTGAAATGGATGAAATTTATTACCCCAGTTCTAACTTTGCCATAACTCTAATGGCTCCTAACCCTCCTAACTGAACCTAACCAATACTATGTTCTTGCTACCACCAGATTACTATGCATGATCTGGCAGACCTCTTACTTTCAATATCATTTCTGTCCCAACCTTCATACTGCCATCAGGAAAAAGAACAGGTTAGTGTTGAGGTGCTGCTGTGGTTTGTTTTTCATGTGTACATTGAAGCATTCCACACTAGGTTAGCTTTGTGTTCTCCAGCAGAAAGGACTTGCTTCCAGCTAGTAGAAAGCATCTGCTATGGTTTTACTTGGTACACACCTCTGTAAACTGAGTTTCTATGAATCCTTGTTTGGGCCTTAATGCTGTACCTCAAGCACTTGTCATATACAGTAATTTGGACTGGAACTGCAACCCACACTCTTGGCTTGTGTGAGCAGTCTGTCTAGGTACTGTGCACTGAGTTGAGCAGATGTTACATACCTCAAGCATGACCTTGTCTCTGGCATTGTTTGTACCAATGCAAACCCATCAATAATGGGTATATGTCAAGTTTCCAGTACTGTCTGGATGTATTCCATCATAATTTCCTCCTAGTTAATGGAGGAAACCACTTTTCATGCATGTGTTTGTCATGCATTATCTGTGAATAGACTCTGGGGACCAGGGGCATTTTTGAAGGGCATCACTGTGGTAAAGAGTACATGCATCTGAGAGGTCTGTGCAAGAAGTTGCATATACAGTATATCTGCTCACCGTTTGTGCTGACTTATTTCCTCTTGACTTTCACCTTCTGCATGTCAGAATGTTGACCTGTTACACTGGGTCATAGCTCTTTGGATCACTGCACAAATGTCTCTACCATTCTCTCTATTGTCCAGAGCTCCGGGAATGCTGTTCTTAGTGTTTGGTGGTGCAGTGACAGCTGTGGCTGTATTACCAATTTGTCTGGTTGCACAGACTTTCAGGTTCTTGTTTTCTGTGGTCTCGAGGGCTCAGTCTATCCACGCTAAATGGAATTGACCATCAGTGTGCTTGGTAACAAAGTTACCAGTATGAAATTCTTCCAGGGTAGTTAAAGAGAGGTTCTTCATACTCAAGACCGTTGCATGGAGGTAGTGAGGTAGTTCATTTGGTTTGTTGCAAACAACAGAGGCAAGAATGGAGCTTTGGAAGACTAGCATACTTTTTGGTGCCCTGTGCTAGAGGAGCTTATGAAGCTTCAGAGGCAACATCACTCTGTAGAGGAACCACAGCTGAAATGTTGGAAACTTATTCAAGGGAGGTTGAAGTGAAACCGTTGTCGATGTCTCAGAAATGGTACATTGTTGAGCAAAATGGATGATATTTATGTTCAAATCCTATCCCGTTTCACCATTTTGTAAGTAATCCAGCCTCTTCATGCCCAAATCCTAACAGCTTCTAACTCTCCTGACTGAACCTAACCGATCTTTTCCTACTACTACCAGTTTACTTTTATTTGGCCCAATCAAGAATGGCTGAAGTGAAAAAGGTTGTGGTCCCAAGCTTAACTGAACAAGAACCCAGTGGACTGCAGGCTGACACTTCCCTTTTCCTGCAGTCCACCAGCTTTAGTTTGGGGGATTAGGTAGGAGTTCAGGGATGTCTGTACATCCAAACAGCAAAGCCACCAGGTTCTGTCAGTGCCTCTACATGAAAGCAACCCTCTCCAACAGGGAACAGGTCTGTCACAAGCAAACAAAATCCTGTCACAGTATAACAAGTGAGCTTCCCAGATGATAATTGTAATCCGCCCTCTGTTTGTGATACTTTAAAAATTCCTGCTTGCAAAATGGTAGCATTTCTTCCGGGTCTCTTGTACTGTCACTGAGCTTATTGCAATAAAGCTTCAAAAAGCTGAACGTCTGGACCAAGTTAAGGTGAAAGAAGTATAGTATAGCTTTTGAAAGTAAACACTAGAATATGATGCTAGTCATGAAGTGGTTTTATGGAAAGGATATAGAGCCATAGAATTGTCTTATTGTATCACTGAGCATAGAGAAATAAGCTTCAAAGGCTGAAAATGGGCTATGTTAAGGTGCAAGAAGTATAGTACAATTTATGAAGGAGTACTGGCGGAATATGATGCTGGTCATGCAGAAGTGTTGGGATAAGGATGTAGAGTTATAGAATTTTCTTAGTCTCTCATTGAGCCATATGAAATTAGCGTCAAAATGATGAAACTCTGAGCTAAGTTAAGGTAAAAGAAGTACATTACAGCTTTTGAAAGTAAATCCACTGTGTGCAGGCATCTTGAAAGTGATGGGTCCTGAACTTAGCTCGTTTGTTTCTCGTAAAGGGAAAACTTTGCAGGCTTCTGGCATTATAAAAATATGAAGTTAGTCATGAAGAAGTGTAAGGGAAAGAATGTAGAGCTGTAGAATTGTCTAAGTCGTACAGCTACCGGTATGTGAAATAGACTTTAGAAAACATCTGGGCCAGTTTAAAGTGACAGAATTATAGCACAGTTTTTTCGGTAAACAGAGCAGCCATAGGAAAATTAAGTGATGTGAATGTAGGACTCTGAGACTGAGGATGGTTTTTGTTGTGTATCTCTTGCCATTTTCTGGTGATTATTCAGCTTAATATATTTGCCGAGTTGACTTTCTATGAACTCAATAAAATCAGGCATAAAGCTGGAATAGAGTGTGAAGTTCTGTATTATCAGCCAAAACATGATTTGCAAGAGTTCAACATTTTTGGTGCTCATGTGGTGGTGACCATCATCCACTCAGTGTAGTGCTGCCTACTTCTTCCTTCATTTTATCATCTTTTTCTGTGCTTGCCCTCCTCTCTTTCTATTTCACTCATCTTTCCTGTCACTTTTTATTACTCTTCAGCCTAATAGTTTTCTGTAGGCCAGGAAACCATTTATAAAAGCTGGATGATAACCATATAACCAACTCATATGTGTTCCCTATGTGTTACCAAGTACAGTAGCTTGGCAGAGGTTTATTGCCCCTCCTCGGAAAACAACTAACTCAGTGCTGGCTAAAACTATCATCTTCCTGCAGACTGCAATCCACCTTAAGTGTGATAGGAAGTTGATGGACACTAGTATAACTGGGGTACTCCACCATGCAACCGTATTGGTGCCACCTCGTGGAGACATACCTTCTCCAGTCTTTTTTTTTTTTTTTGGGGGGGGGGGGGTGACGATACAACCTTGGTAAACCCATTCAGTATGAGAGTTCTCTCCTAGTTTAAATATAATTGTCAATTAGTTTGGCCATGTGGAGGGAATAAAGAAAGCTACTGACTAGGAGAGTTTATGCGAGTGAGGTGGAGGCATGACCGAGGATGAGATGGAAGGATGGGGTGGAGAGACGCTATATGAGTGAGGGGGTTTGAGTTAGAGGCTGCTGATGGCAGGAGACAGGTTGATGTGGAGGCAATTTATTCATTGCCACTTCTTCCAGGATTAAAGCATCTATTGACATTTAGGTAGACAAATAGGTTGGCACATAGATTAGAGAGGCTTAAGTTTCCGTTTTACTCTAGTGCACCATCCTCCTCTTGAGGGATAGAGAAGAAGTTGGGAGATCTGTGTATAAGTGGATAATACAGTTACCCTCTTATAATCAGTTTCAAGACATGAAGGAGGCCTTTTCCAAAATAATTATAAAGCCAGAACAACTGTCATGCAATAAATAAAGAGCATGGACAAATAATGATAAATACAAAAAAGAACATAAGTATAAATGCAAAAAAAGAACAAATAATCATAATTACAAAAAACAATTATAAATAAAAAAAGAACAAATAATCATAGGTAGAGAACAAACAGTCATAAAATAAATAGAAAACAATAAATAACCATTAAAAATAAAGGAGGGTCATACATGATACAATTGCTTCCTTTAACTGATTCACCTGGTGAACAAGCCTACATCTTTTCTATCCTTAATGACCTAGAGCAGCTTGTACAGCACCCTACCCGTATCCCTGACCGCCTTGGAGAGAGTTCCAACATACTTGACCTTTTCCTAACAACTAATCCTTCTGCTTACACTGTTCATCTTTTCTCTCCGTTGGGCTCCTCCGATCACAATCTTATTACCTTAACATGTCCAATCGCTCCAGTACGGCCTGTGGACCCTCCAAAGAAACGCC
>JAGKTI010041080.1:0-10304 GCA_018397915.1 Birgus latro
AAGGCTTTGTAGATATACAAGGTACCGTCTTAGGAGGCGCGGACCATGGGACCCTCTGTAGATATATAGTATAGGGCTCCACCAAATGTAATCAATAAGTTGGCACAAAAATTACATCTCACCAGAAATTGTGTGGCAGGGAGGTGAGATTATTTGCCACAGTCCTCCCAACCATACATGAGTTCTATTGCAAATGATTTGACAGGTGTTCTTTCTGGATCATTGTCTAGTAAAAGTCCATCCGCACTGCCTCCTGTGCTTACGGGCAGTGTGCCGCCGAAAATGAGCAGAAACTGTATTGGCAAGTTAGCAACTGGAATAATAAATAAACTGAAATACATGAAGATCTATGCAGACAATGTAAGAAGCCTCAGATTACAAACTTGATAACTTAATGACTGAACTGGAAAACGTTAGTTGGGATATTGTAGGTTTGAGTGATACCCACAGAAAAGAAAAAAAAGTAATTCAGCTCGAAGACAGCAACCACCTGTTTTTCTACAGAGGAAGGCAAAATGAAAGAGTTAGTGGTGTGGGATTTCTAATTAACAGAAATCTTGCAGACAACACTGTTAAATTCGCCAGTGTGTCTGACAGAGCAGCACTAGTTGTAAACAGACTATCCAGAAAATACACCCTGAAAGTAATACACGTATATGCACCAACTTCTCAAAGCTCAGATGAAGAAATAGAAACATTCTATGACGACATCTCCCATATTATGGAAGAAGAAAAGACCACATATACTATACTCATGGGAGACCTCAATGCAAAAGTTGGGAAATCAAAAAAATGAAGAAGCATGTTTGGGAAAATTTGGAGTGGAAGAAAGAAATGAAAGAGGAGAAATGGTGGTAAACTTTGCTGAAATGTATAACATGGGAATAATGAACACATTCTTTCACAAAAGAACAGGAAGAAAGTGGACCTGGAGAAGCCCAAATGGAGAAACAAAGAATGAAATCGACTTCATTATAGCAGATAAGAATAACACGATCACAAATGTCACAGTTATCAACAAAGTAAATATAGGAAGTGACCATAGAATGGTGGGTTGCACAGCCAGATTCAATTTCAAAAATGAAAGAAAGAAGATGATTAAAGATAAAAAGATATGTCCAATAAAAGTAAACGAAAATAAATCAGCCTTTCAGTTGAAAATAGAAACAGATTTCAGGCTCTAAGTAATGCTGAATGTGACACTGATGAGCTGAATGACCGACTAACAAAAGTGCTAAGTAAATCAGCGGAGGTAGTAGGAAAACCTAATGCAACCAAAGCCAAGTAGTATTCAGAAAAGACACTTGAGCTTATGAAAAAAAAAAAGGAATTGAAAGCAAAAACAAAGAAAAATGAAATAGAACGAGCTGAATTAAATAAGATTATCAACAAGAGACAGAGAGAAGAAAAAAGAAAGAGAAACATGGATCAGATCAAAGAAACCATAAAAAAAGGAAATAGTCTGAAACAGATCCGAAGCAAAATGGCACTAGGAAAACAATAAGTTACATCACTGAAAGACAAAAACGGTGAAAATGGTGAAGGGAGTTGAAGAATTTTACAAAGAACTGTATGCATCAAAGACAGTAGTACCAATAGCTTATTTTTCAGTTGACTCAAGTGAAATACCTGAGGTAACATCAAGACGAAGTCATTTTTCTCTTAAAAATATGCAAAGAAAGAAGGTTCCGGGAGACGATGGAATAGTAGAAGATTTACTGTTGGAAGCAGGAGTAGAAGTACAAAACAGGCTTGCTCGCTTGTTTACTCTGTGTATAAAAAGAAGAAAATTCCCAAAACATGGTGTAAAGCAATGGTTATTTTACTTTACAATAAAGGTGGCTCAAAAGATCTTAGCAACTATCAACCCATTAGCTTGTTACCAGTCATTTACAAACTTTAAAGTCCTCACGAACAGAATAACAAATTTGGAAGAAAACCAACCTTGTGAACAGGCAGGATTTCGACGCGAGTATTCGACTACAGATCATCTCCACACAATGATTCGGCTAATTGAGAAAACTACAGAATATAATAAACCACTGTCCTTAGGTTTTGTTGATAACGAAAAGGCTTTCGACTCAGTGGAGAACATAGCAATTATAAATTCATCGCGTGAACAAGGAGTGAATGAGAACATTGTAAAACAGCTCTAAAACATATATAAAGATGGAACTGCTGCAGTTAAATTACATAAGGATTCGGAAAAAAATAAGACTGAGAAGGGCGTGTGTCAGGGAGATACAATTTCAACCATATTATTTACAGCATGCCTAGAAAGTATTTTCAGAAAGCTAGACTGGGAAAACAAAGGAGTGAACATAGATGGGGAAAAGTTAAACCATTTAAGATTTCCAGATGACATTATCCTAAACTCAGAAACGGCAGAGTGTCAGGGGGAAAATGAAATAATGTATAACAATGTATAGCTATGTGTGCTAGGAATAACAATCTTGTCGATTATCACGAGAGAATCGACTCGTGAAATCAAGTAGCGATTTCACTTTTATGCTGGCTTACTTCGCCAATTCTCTAGAGTCGAGAATTTATAAACTTTCTCAACAGTACACAACAGAGACTAAACGCTCAAGAAGGTTGTATTACTGTACTGTTGACCTGTGAGAAAGTTAGTTTCTCCCCTTAACATTCAAAAAAATAATAATAATAATAATAATATACAGGATCTTGGCTGAGCCAAACTCCTAGATGGCACAACGGATTTAAGAATTAATACCAAAAGCTGGCCTAAGTACCAGTTGTGATTACTATAAGGAGTTGTGCTAATTCGGAGTAGCGTGGGAAAATCAAACACGACTGTTACATTTAACAAAGCTCAAGAAAACGAACTGTAAATTTATTAAATAGAAGAAAATAAATTTACGTTACATAAATCAATTCAAAATCAAAGAAAGGGAAATGCACTCACTCAAGCACTCAGACAAATAGCTAAATAGCCTTAAGCCTAGGAAAAACTAAAGAAATACTAATCGGTAAGGATGAGACCGTCGCTGCTCTTCTCGATCACCAAGTTGGTGGAAGATTCAGGAAAACACCGATACTACAGGATGTGGAGATCACTCGCGTTGGGTATCCCAAACCCATTCTTCATGACTGCTAAAGGACGACTGACTCGTTGCTTGAGTGTCCAACGTAAGGAACGTGTGAAAGGGGCGTGGCCAAATAACGGACGGGGAGGCAAGTTCAGAGAAATGACAATTCAGAAATTATCACTCAGAGGAATGGACTGTCTGTACATTAAAACAGTCACTCACGAAAGAATGACGAAAATTTTGAAAATTTGATGGGAATATATGTACGCGATGGACGGTTGAGAGAATGAGCGAAATCTCGTGCATTTCAGAACTATTCGTAGCTCCCGCAAAATCAATCAATCTCATGATTTATGGTACATAATTTCATGATGTAGAAAATTCGTGACATTACGCACCTGGAAAATCAAATTTTTCCTTGGAAAAATTTAACTATATATATATATATATATATATATATATATATATATATATATATACACACCCTAGCTCAGTCACACAAGATTCACGCTGTGGTGTGTGTATATTCTGTTACAAGAGAAAAGCACTGTCGCCTAAGCGTAAAAACCTCGTATTTACGTTAAGAGAAGCAAGCTTGAGGGAAAAACTCCGAGACGACGGTGAAAAATCCTGTACTCAGGTCAAACTGAGTGAAAGTTCGCTACATTTACATTGACAACTAACTGTTATGTAGCGTGGTGTATGTGATACACGGTGTAGGTGTGACAGTTGTAGTGTAACTGTACCTACGTGTAAAGCAATAATAATAATACAAATTAATGTAATAATAAAGGAGACGAGGGCAGAGGAGAAGAGGAGGCAGTGTGCAGCAGAGACAATCAATGGACCTAGACATCTGCTTCACCCAGCAACTGTACCTGTGGAATGAGTCAAGGTGGAGCAACAATGGTGTCAATGTGACAATTTGTACTAAATTGCAATTACCATCCACCCAGCAGTCAATCCATATACAATAGAAAGTACACTTTAGCTGAAAATCAATTAACAGCAAGAGCTTGGTACATTTGATGTTACTATTATTTTCTTAATACTTGCCCTTTATAACCGATACTTATGGCTAATAAAGGGCTCATCGTTGGTGTCCTCGGTTGGGATCACCGCGACTGCACACTTATAGCTATACTTACTATTACAAAGGGCTCATCGTCAGTGCCCGTGGTTGGGATCACCGCGACTGCCCGTTTGTCATCGGTGTCCTCATTTGGGATCGCCGTGACTGCTCGCTTATAACTATACACTTAATGCTACAAAGGGGTCGTCGTCAGTGTCCGCGGTTGAGATCGCCGCAACTGCCCGTTTGTCCTCGGTGTCCTCGGTTGGGATCGCCGTGACTGCTGACTTATAACTACACTTCTTTCTACAAAGGGCTCGTCATCAGTGTCCGTGGTTGGGATCACCGTGACTGCCCGTTCGTCATCGGTGTCCTCGGTTGGGATCGCCGTGACTACGCATTTATAACTAATAAAGGTAGGTCGAGAATCTCTATACAAACTTGGGTAGGTCACATTTTAACACCCTGCATGGGTGTGAAGACTCATGTGGATTTTGTGTATTCTCCGGGAATCCTCAGAGCGGCCCACAGCTCAAGACACACCACAAGGTAATTCAAACACAGCCTCAAATTGCCTCTGCGGAGGTCTCGAACTTCCCCCTTAACCTATGGTACATACAGTATGTAGCAGCCTTACGCGTACAACTAATAAGGGCTCGTCGTCGGTGTCCGAGGTTGGGATTGCCGTGACTGCCCATTCGTCCTCGGTGTCCTCGGTTGGGATCGCCGTGACTACGCACTCATAATCTATGGTACATATGTGTGTACAGACCCTAGACATATTGTGTCCCGTAGGGCCAACGAGCGAGACGTGAGATCTTAGTAGCATAGTATTGACTGGGAACCAAGCTAGTTCTTGGATTGCTCAAATCTCTTAGAACAGCACAGTCTTAGGGAACCCAGTGTATGACAGATACCCATGTTAATCATCATTCAGCAGGCAAGACATCAAGTCTGCACCTACATTGTCACTTTCCTTGATGTATTTCACAAGGAAGTTAAATTGCTGCAAATACAGTGTCCAGCATGTCAATCTTGCATTAGCCGTCTTAGTTGTGCTGAGACTGGTGAGTGGCATATGATCGGTTTCCAGAGTAAATTGTGGTCCGTATAAATAATAGTAATATTTCTTAACACCATCAACCACAGCCAAGAGTTCCTTCTCCACAGTACTATAATTCCTCTCAGCGGGTTATAGTTTATGGCTGTGATATGCCACAGGGAAAATTCCACCTTCCTATTCTTGCATCAGTACGGCACCTACTCCATCTTGTGAGGCATCGGTACGCAGTACGAAAGGTTTACTGGCATCAGGGAGCTGTAAAATAGGCTCCTTACACAGCATGTTCTTGAGAGTGGCAAAGGATCTCTCTTGTGCTTCTCCCCATTCAATGGTATTTGGAGCATGCTTCCGAAGCGTCTCGTACAACGGCTGGGCAATGAGAACGAAATTGGGGATAAAACTTCTATAATACCCTGCTAAACCGAGGAATGCCCTAACCTGTTTCTTGGTCACAGGTCTCGGGGCTTCCTTAACTTTTCTGATCTTATCGCCCTGACATCTGCAGCAATTGTTGCCAACGATATGTCCGAGGAACTCCACTTCACTGTGCGCAATCTTACACTTGCTGGGTTTCACAGTCATGCTGAAACTCTTGAGTCTACTGAAGACAATTTCCAAGAGTCTGAGATGCTCCTCCAATGTGGCAGAATGCACAAGGACATCATCAACGAACATTTCTACTCCTACGATACCATGGAGCACTTGTCTCATGGCTCGAATGAATACTGCTGGGGAATTGGTAAGTCCAAATGGAAGGACCTTGTACTGGTACAACCCCCTTGGAGTAGCAAAAGTAGTGAACTGACGACACTCGGGATGAAGGGGAATCTGGAAGAATCCCTTCGCTAGATCGAGCTTTGTGAAGTATCGTGACCCTGCCAACTTGGAGAAGATGGCAATATGGTCACCCATTGGCTCAGCATCCACTTTAGTGATTGCATTTAGCCTCCTATAATCGCCACAAATCCTGACTCCTCCATCCTTCTTGCGGACTACTACCATTGGACTGCAGTATGGAGATGAAGACTTTTCAATGATACCTGCACCCTCCATGTCAGCAATTTCCTTATCTACTGCGTCCAGTAGTCACATGGGAATCGGATATGGCTTAACCTTTACAGAAGAATTGCTGGTCAACTCAATTTTGTGACACTCAACCTTTGCAAGTCTAGGTTGGTCAAAGAAGACACCAGCATACCGACAGAGCAGTGACCTTATGACATTTTGGTCAAGTCAGTGTTAAGTAAGACATCTCCGACAGTCTCCTCCTGCCGGGACTGAGCGGTTAAGGGCTCGTCATCAGTGTCCTCGGTTGGGATCACCGCGACTGCCCCAGTTTCTTCTGGTGGCTGGTCACTGTCACCGAGTACAGGAAAGCCAGCTTCCTCAGGGTATGGCTCATGATACGCCTTCAACACATTAATGTGGAATCTTTTCCGAAGATTCCCCATCTGGATTATGTAGTTGAGGTCTGATTCGCGCTCTACTACATTGTATGGATCCTTCCACTGTGCAAATAACTTGTTCTGGGCAGTGGGGAGTAACACCAGGCATTTATCACCTGGACTGAACTTCCGAAGCTTTGCTTTCTTATCATAATAAGCTTTCTGAACTTCGCGTGCCTTGATCAATTCTTCCTTAGCTAACTCGCATGTCGACTGGAGGCGGTCAGCTAAATCAAGGACGTAGGTGTAGGTGGTCTTGACTTCAGGGTCGGGTTCTTCATCGTCCCATAACTCTAGAAGGACTTGAAGTGGCCCACGTACCGACCTTCCATACACCGGTTCAAAAGGTGAGAACTTCAAGGAATGCAGTGGGGCTTCTTGATAAGCAAAAAGAAGAGGAGCAATGAACCATGGCCATTCTTTTGGCTGTTCAGCGGCCATGCGCTTCAACATCTTCTTGAGAGTCCCATTGAACCTCTCACACAACCCGTTACACATGGAGTGGTGGGGTGTAGTTCCCAAGCCTCGGATTGATAACAACCTGAATGCTTCATTCATCATTGCAGAGGTGAACTACGAACCCCGGTCGCTAAGACCTCCTTGGGGATACCTACTCGGCAGAACACCTCAATCAGTGCCTCTGCAACAATGACGGCCTCTGTCTTCTTAAGGGCCACGGCTTCAGGCCACCGTGTGCTGAAATCAACGATAGTGAGAATGTTCTTTGATCCATCACTAGCCCTAGGAGTGATTGGCCCAACAATGTCAACTGCTACTCTCTCGAACGGTTCAGAGATTACAGGCAATGGCTTCAATGGCGCGGGACGGACACGCCCGCAATCAGTGGTATGCTGACACACATCGCAGGAACGCACTAGCTTACTTATTTCCTGTCCCATTCCTGGCAAGAAAAAGTCAGCATGGATGCGGTCAGAGGTTTTCTTTTGGCCCATGTGACCTCCCATCACTGAACAATGACCCAATTCAAACACTGCTCAGCGATACTTCGCAATAACGACAAACTGCAGTCGAACCTCACCCTGGAGTGTTTGTGACTCACGGTGCAGCCGTCCTCGCTTACGAAGGAACCTGGCTCGACCACCCTGCGAATACTTCATCACATTACCCTCCAGTTTCCTACACACTGTGGTAAGTGTCGGGTCAGACTGTTGTTCTTGGACAACGTCTTGACTACAAATCAGATCTTGCGGCAATGCACTGGCCACCGGGGTGGAGCCTTGGCCATGGCTCGTGTTACTGCAGCCGAAGTCTGAGTAGTGACATCTACGGTGCAACTAGACTTGACACCTGGTATGTTACCTATAATGAGATCAAACATGGGTTCTTCCATGACAACTGCAACTGTTGAACCTGTGTAAAAGGGAGATGCTACCTGGATACGTGCCTCAGGGAACAATCTCACTGATCCGTCAATAAGCTGAGCTTGGATCTGTCTGCCTGTATATTTTTCAGGACGAACAAGACTCTGCCTGACAGTGCAACCTGAGGAACCATTGTCCCTCAGAACATTTACAGAAACACCTCCCACAAACCTTGGCTGAACAAGAAAAGCACTGTTGCCAATGGATGGGTTCGAGGAGGCACTAGCCAGTCATTGATGAGACTGTGGAACATATGATGCGGCGAACGTAGCGCTCTGAGAACTATATGCCTTGGGGGTCGTACTCGAACTAGGTGCACAAGGAGTCGTACTTTGACTAGGTGCAGGAGGAGTTGTACTCACCATCTGGGGAGCAGGAGCACTGACGGCCTGTGGAGGAAAGTTCACCATCTGGGGGAGACTAGTGAACTGTGAAGGAGGAGCTGTGCTGGTGGGGACGGCACCATCATGCGCCTGTTGGGGAATGAAGGCTGCGTTTGCCTCCTGCCTCCAATACACTGGGGCTGGTGCTAAAAAGGTTTGTCCTGGTTGTCGATTGCGTGGCTGATACTGCTGCTGGTTAGGGTACTGCTGCTGGTTAGGGTACTGCTGCTGGTTAGGGTACTGCTTGTACCTCTTCCAGTCAGGTTTCTGTGTATTCTGCCCCTGGTCCTTCTACGGTTTGTTTGGACCTTGGCCATTATTCTGAGAACGGCCTTGATGCTGGGGTTCAGTCTGCGCTTGCTTACCAGACTTAGCAGTATCTTTCTTATTCCATGGCTGTTGCTTACGAGTTTGGTACCCGTACGCAGTAAAGAAAGCATCAGCCTTTTCCACCATTTGGTTTGCATCCTTCACTTTGCACATCTTGAGCTAGGCCATATGCTCAGCAGGCCACGACTTTTCCAGCTGTGTGCGTAGCACAAGGTTGATTATTCCCTCTCGCGTGCTGGGAGTCTCGTCCTTCTCCATCCACTCGCCTAAGTATGCCGTGAGATGGTCATGGAACTGAACAGCTGTCTCCTTTTCCTGGAGACGCGCCTTCATGAACTGATTCCTAGCGTGATCAACGGTAAGACCGTACGCTTTGATGAGTGCGGTTTTCATCATCACGTACGTGAGATTATCTCCGCGAATTCTGTGGAGAATGTCGAGGGCAGGGCCCGCAAACAAGCTAAGGAACTGAAGCCGCTTAGCTGCCTCATCCAGATCGTACAGCCGTGCCATGTCTTCGAAACGAGCTATGAATGGCTCGATTTGCTCGCCTTCCTTGTATGAAGAAAGCTTGAGACGTGGAGTTGCTAGAACAGGTGCTGAGAGAGCAGTAGTGGAGCTTGGGTTAGCTGCACCCGATGTGCCTGAAGCCAAGGAGTCTCGCTTCAGCTTCAGCACTTCAAGCTCGTGTTTGTCACGTGGCTCGTGCTCGGCGCGCTCGTGTTCTTCACGTGCCTCGCGCTCGGCACGCTCGTGTTCACGTACTTTCTGACGTTCCTCGTATTCACGCTGTTCTTTTTCATGCTCTCGCCGAATTTTCCGCTCTTCACGGCCGGTATTCTCGCGTTGCTGCTCGTAATTGCAGCGCGACAGGACATAATCTCTGATTTCCTGGGGGTTAGTAAGCCCCATATCCTTGGCTTCCTGTAGGTATGTACTAGTTTTCATGATGCTCAGATTGAGACTGAGTGACTAAGGACTGAGACTGATATGCTGGCTGGTGTGCAGCAGTCTACCTAACTAAGAGTGAGTGAGTGATTCGATAATAATTTCAAGCTAGGAGTTTATATCCTGGAATGAGGTCGCCAGATGCCAGAGGGAAAATGAAATAATGTATAACAATGTATAACTATGTGTGCTAGGAATAACTATCGGGTTGATTATCACGAGAGAATCGACTCGTGAAATCAAGTAGCGATTTCACTTTTATGCCGGCTTACTTCGCCAATTCTCTAGAGTCGAGAATTTATAAACTTTCTCAACAGTACACAGCAGAGACTAAACGCTCAAGAAGGCTGTATTACTGTACTGTTGGCCTGTGAGAAAGTTAGTTTCTCCCCTTAACATTCAAAAAAATAATAATGATAATAATAATATACAGGATCTTGGCTCAGCCAAACTCCTAGCTGGCACAACGGATTTAAGAATTAATACCAAAAGCTGGCCTAAGTACCAGTTGTGATTAATATAAAGAGTTGTGCTAACTGGGAGTAGCAAAAGTGTACTAAATATGTGGGGAAATCAAACACGATTGTTACATTTAACAAAGCTCAAGAAAACGAACTGTAAATTTATTAAA
>JAGKTI010041082.1:0-10304 GCA_018397915.1 Birgus latro
TATGTAAGAGGCATGGTAATCACTGAGAAAATCACCTCTTTCACTGCCTGTGCACTCAAATATGGGACACAAAGCATGAAGTAAATAAAATGTAACCAGAGAATGAGGATTTAGAAGTGATTATGGAAAATATTTAGCAGTTGACAATGTTTACTTACAGTCCATGATTGTTTTTTACCGCCATCTCTACGGTATTTACAGTGGTCAAAATTGCTCTTTGAAGCATGTCCAGTAATCCAGTGTTTAACTCCACTTAATCCTTAGCACTGTGACTTTTGATTATTTAAACAAGAACGAAAATACCGCAAACGATCGGACGGCCGTCCACTGTTTGCCAGAGTTGAGACAGAACTAGAAGGAGGGAGACTGAGCGGGAAGGGAGCTAGTCGGCGCGGGCAGGAAATTCAAACTGACGCGGTCAGAAAAAATAGGATTTTTTTTCATTTTTTTTGCAATTTTGGGGTTTCGGCCATCAGCCCACGATGTCCGAATAGTGATGTATCCGGATAGTGGACGTCCGGATAGTAGAGAGATTACTGTAATAGGATTGTAAAGTGTGAGTGTGTTTATGAATAAGAGATGACTGAATATGAGCTGCGAACTAGTGCGATTGGGATGCCCTCATTTTCAATTGCTTTCACAGTGTTTTTTTGTGGGAGTATAGATAATTGTAAATAATTGAATAGTGTTTGTAGTGATAACATTAGACATTGGTATTCGTATTACGGGATGTGGGAAAGTTTAAAATGGAGACTTCATTACCCAACTTCAGAATTCTCCACAAGTCCTATGGTAGTCAACTAGTGCTAAAAAAAACATCCCAGGAGAAAGCAGAAGGTATGTGCCATATGCATATGTAATTATAATATTCTAGGACAAATAACTGATTTTTGGCGAATATTTTAAGAAAGTCAGTCGGAGCGCGAATTAGCCCTGGCGGGAAGTGGCAAGACCACCTCCCACAACCCCGCGGTTTACGGGTTAGTAGGACTGAATGGGGTAGGCAGTGGTAAAGTCAATAGGCCTGTTATTGCATTGGACGTAGGTTTGTATCTTGGTTGTGGCAGGTAGCAGTATATGAGTATGAATTTCATTATAAACAGACTTTAATGATTTACAATAAAACCTGCTGACATGTCACAAAAACACCCAGCCCAGTACTAATACACCAGTATGAAACATCCTAAAATGGACGGTGGGTGTTAGTGCCAAAATGGTGTCATATAGAGGTGAATGGTTTACAGGAAGGCTGCTGGGCCTCGGGGCATGGGGTCTTAGCCCTATGTCCCGAGTCACACCAAAAAAATCGAGTAAGTTACAGTTAGGGGAGCCCTTCTGCTTGCAGTAGTTTGCCATAGGCTACTCCTGCTGCTGTTGATGATGATGGTGGACCATTTGGGCTGGAGACAGGACTAGCCAGTATGCCTTTGCATGTACTATACAGGATCATCTGTAATCCCAACATACAGTATAGGACAATAGACTACTTGTGATAATCATGAACCTTTAGATGACATCTATGCAGATTTCCTTTTATACAGCTGAACGCTTTAGCTCTTGGGAAGATTCGATCCCCAGCGCGACAATGTATGCTAACTCTCCAACTTCGTTCTAGACCACAGAGATATCAGTCCCACGTTAAGTGGGGTGTGTTGGACAGGCCTCTTTTGGAAATTGTGCCATGCCACTATTAGCCACAGAGAGGAAATTGTGCCATGCAACTATTAGCCACAGAGAGGTGGAGCGTAAATGGGAGGATCGTGTTACCGTGTGTAGATGGTGCACCTCTTTCCAGTGGGACACAGCTGCTACAGATTACGACAAGCAAGAGTAATACACATTTTGGATTGATCAGATGAAACAGCATTACCAATATACGTTCTTTTTACAATTATGTTATTACACATTTAAGTCATCTTATGAATGAAATATATTGTTGAACTGTCATCATAACCAGTATATTATAATTATTCTATCTATCTATCTATAGCCCGACGCCCTAATCCTGCAAAAGGTGGCCACAGACAAAATGCCTCCAAGTCGCTCTGTCACCTACCATTTGACTGCCCTCCCCCAACTCACTCCCCCCTCCCTCATATATTATAGTTATTCTATCTATCTATTGCCAGATGCCTCAATCCCGCACAGGGTGGCCACAAACAAATCGCCTCCATGTCGCTCTGTCCCCCGCCATTTCACTACCCCGCTCGAAACTCACACCCCCCTCTCTCATATACCTCTCCACTCCATCCCCCCCATCTCATCCTCAGCCTCCCCCTCTCTCTCCTCCCCTCCACCTCACTCACATGCACTCTTCTCGTCAGTCTTTCACTCTCCATCCTCTCCACATGCCCAAACCACCGTAATGTGTTTCTCCTAACACTTCCTATCACGTATCACGTCCGCATCCACACCACAACGCTCTTTCACTTCCTCATTTATTAGTCTGTCTCTCCATATGACTCCACATGCTCCTCTTAAATAACTCATTTCCACTGCTCTCACTCTTGACTTCTGTCCTTCCAACAGGGTCCAAGCTTCACTTCCATATGTTAGAGTTGGTATCACAATACTGTCTTGTAACAAGTTTTTCACTTCCATGCTCACTTCCCTGTTTCTTATCACTGCTTTCAACAAACCATCAACCTTCCTTCTCTGCTGCACCCTTTCAAGCACTTCACCCTCCGAACTTCCATCCTTACTCATCACACTACCCAAGTACTTAAATGCACTCACATTCTCCATATCCTCCCCATCCTATTCACTGTACATTTCACTGGCTTCACTTCTCTCGAAGACCATCACTTTACTCTTCCCCACATTCACCTCCAGATTCCATTTCCCACACACTCTCCCAAACTCATCTACCAAGCCTTGCAGCTCCCCTTCATCTTCACTTAACAACACAGTATCATCTGCAAACAACAGTACAGGGAGTTTCCAAACACTGCCCTCTCTCACTAGGGTCGCTCCAACATCCACTGCCTGACCTTGTATCTCTTTTAAACCCCATCCAAGTACAGATTGAACAACCATGGAGACATGACACATCCTTGTTTCAATCCAACCTTCAAATGGAAAGATTCACTCAGTTTGCCATCCACATGCACTGCAGCTTAAGCACCCTCATACATACTCTTCACTGCCTTAAACAACTTTCCATCCACTCCATATATTCTTAATACTTTCCACAGTGAATATATAGGTCTTACTAATGCACCAGTACAAAACCTTAAACTTTTCCTTAATTCTAATGGGAAAAAAGTCTTTTTTTCTAACTCATTTAACAATATCAATACAAAGTTTGGCAGAAATCTCATCACACCCCATGTATTATATTTATCCTATTTTGCACATAAGCAAATACATATCAGAGACAGTGACATTAAGGTTAGTGACTTCCACACTATCCTTGCCAGCCCGCTGAGCGCCTTGTGGCACTGTGAACTGGCAACACACAGTTCGGGTAACATCTGATGTGAGGTGGCCTGAGAGAGAAAAGGAGAGGGAGACTGTCAATAGGAATGGCTAAATGACAGCCATGGGGTTATTTAGGCAGATAACCACTATAGATTTATGATGTAAAGAGAGTAGATTCTGCAACCTTACTCCCTGAACCAGGTGGTAGGGGGTAGAGGAACTGGCTGTTTAGAGGGGGAAGTGGAGAGTGACAGAGGATGGGGGTTCGAGGGGGGGATTGGAAGATGGGAGTGAGTTTCCAGGAATGAGAGTTGGCAGAAAGGGAAGAGATGATTATGATTTATGAAGGCAGTTGCAGCCAGTAACCAGATGTTCGTGTGATTTATTAATTTTACAAAAAGAAAATGCCAGTCTACAGTTTATGGAAACAATCTGATTTTTGTATCAAATAAATCATTGATGATGAGGGTGCTCCACCATCTAGCAAGGCAAGACAGGAGCAATTTTAAGGTTTGCGACCACCAGCTAGTTCAGTCTATGATACTGAAATCTCTTTTTATCATTTGGTTATCATTGCAGTTGAAGTTTATCTGTCAACGAAATGAGCTGTGACAGTAAAGAAAAACACATGTACATAGAGTTACTTTTGCTAGTGTCTTCTAATATATGATTTGTAGCAAAGTGTCAGTTTTGCACAGTGATTGGCAACCGATCCATTCATCCTCCTAGACACAACAAATGTGTGAATTCGTCACGGGTTGCAGACGTACCAACTGCCTGACCCAAGCCACACTCTTATACTGTACTGGGTTCATATGTTGTCAGTAGTACTGTAGAACCTCTTTAGTATAGACCCCATTATTCTGGATTTCATTTGGGGCATGGAAGTAGTTGAGAGACAGAAGTGAGAGTTATATGTAGAGAGGAAGAAAGAGATGAAATGATTAGTAAGAGAGAGAGTAAGAAGAGAGTGGATGAGGAATTTGGGAGGAATTTGAGTGAAAAGTGGAGGAAATGTAAGAAAATATTCTGGAAAGAGATAAAGAGAGTTAGACAGCTTGTCAAAGAAGTTAGTTGGGAAGTGAAAGATAAAAATGGTAGATTATTAGTGCAGGAAGAAAAAGTGAGCGGATGGAGAGAACACGTCAAAGAATTGTTGAACATAAAGAATGAAAGTCTATCCATCCACCATCCAATCCTACATTGCCCCATGAGGAGTGTAGGAGCCTGGGGCTAGGCAAGTTGGTCCTGACATTTGGGATGAGAGTGATCAGCCTCACTCATCCCTGAATGGCATTACTTGAGCAATAATCTTGGATATAAATCTTCATCGGCTCAATCCGATTGGAGCGCCGCAATTACACATTAAACCACCAGGCACTATAATTTGGTTATACAGTAGGTGCGGAAAGTATTGACGCTTTTTTGCCGACGTCATTCTTTTTCGCGTTAAGTGAAGTAGGGTCAATACTACCCTCCCCTGTGATGCGAAATGAGCTGACGCTTTTTCAACGGGAGCTGGCAACCCTGCTTGATAGGTTTGGCACCACAGGAGCAGGCTCAGTAATGTTTGGGCAGCCACAGGAGGAGGATTGTCTCTGTGTGTGATGCACCACGAGGGCAGGTTTTGACTCAAATAACACAGTTATTTGGTTACCTACCACATTCTCATCATGCCTAAAGTAACCACAAGCAAGGACAAACGTGTGGAAGTGATTACTTTATACAAAGATGGCCACAAACTCCCATTTATTGCAAATCAGATGGTGTTAGACTGAGGACAGTGCAGAGACTGGTGAAGCAGTTCAAGGACAGTGGGGAGGCCATTCCTCCCACTCCACTTCCCAAGCCTGGGAGACCTCGTAAGACAACCTTCAGGACCCGTCAGCTGATCTCAAGGCAAGTTAGCAAGGATCCAAGGCTAACAGCACGGGATTTAAAAGAAAAGAACCCACAGTTGCTGGCAGATGTGTCTGTCAGAAGTGTGCAGCAACTGTTGCATAACGATCTGGGCTACAGGAGTTTTTGTGCTCGTAAAAAACCACTGCTAACTGCACTTCAGAAGAAAAAGAGAGTAAATTTTTGTAAGAAATATCTTGCCTGGAGTGAGGAGCAATGGAAAACTGTGCTTTGGAGTGATGAGTCAACATTTACTGTCACTGGTACCCCTTCATCACGAGTGTACCACAAACCAGGCAGTCCTAAGTACACTTCCAAGTTTGTTAAATACCTAGCCTCACTCATGGCTTGGAGCTGCTTTACATATTATGGTGTTGGTGAGTTGGTAATTCTACCTGCAAATGAAAAAGTGAACCAGAACAATTATTTGGAGCTATTATGTGATGTTTTAAGTGACTCTTTTGATAAAACCAAGGCAAAAGTATTTATGCAAGATTCTGCCCCTGCACATGTTACAAAGTCAGTGAAACAGTGGGTAACAGACTGTGAGGTTCCCTTTATTCGAGATTGGCCTGGAAACAGCCCAGATATCAATCCCATTGAGAATTTATGGGCGCACATGAAGCGGCACATCATCTTTGCCTAAACTTGAGGCTGCAGTCAAGCAGCTATGGAGCAGTTTCAGTCCATCTGTTCTGCAAAACTACGCCATCAGTCTCCCCAGACGCCTTAAGAAGATAATAAAGGTGAAGGGGAATGCCAGTAAATACTAAATTCAATGGTGAGTGTTAATTTATTTGTTTCTCTTTGCTAACCACAAGAATGTTTTCTTTTTTTAAAATGGCGTCAACACTTTCCGCGCCTACTGTATGGTTACCACCCAGCGTAGTAAATGGTTTCCTGGTGTACAGGAAAGAATGAAGGAAAGAAAGATAAAAGAGGGAGTGTAAAGTCAACGTAGGCAGAGGATGAGGAAAGAATAAAGTAAAGGAAGACAGAAGAGGAAGGAAGGAAAGGAGGGAGGAATGAAAGTAATGCGAGTATAAGTGGCTGGGAAATGGCTGTGAGATGGAGGGATGTGAGAAGAGAGGAAGAAATCAGTAGGATGGAAGTTGTGGAAGCAGTGAAGAAAGTCAAAATGGGGAAATCCTCAGGAATTGATGGAGTGTGTGGTGAAATGCTGAAACATGGGGGAGTGATAGTAGTAGAATGGATGTGGAAGATGTGCAGATTGGCCTGGGAGGAAGGTAGAGTCCCAGAGGATTGGAAGTCAGGTATACAGTAATTATTTCCCTGTACAAAGGGAAAGGGGAAAAAGCAGTGTGTGGTAATCATAGGGGGATTTATCTTCTTAGTGTAACTGGAAAAGTATATGATAGGATACTTATTGACAGAGTTAGGGAAATAACAGAGGAATTAATTGGAAAATTTTCTAGAGAAGGGAAAAAAGTTGTATGTGGCCTTCATGGATTTGGAGAAAGCATATGACAGGGTGGATAGACAAGGATTGTGGAAAGTATATAGAATGTATGGAGTAGATGTGAAGTTGCTGAATGCTGTGAAGGTATTGTATGAGGGTGCTAAGGTTGCAGCATGTATGGATAGTGAACTATGTGAATTTTGCTATCTGAAGTTTGGATTGTTAAGGGATGTGTCATGTCGCAATGGTTGTTCTGTCTGTATATAGATGGGGTTATGTAAGAGATATAAGGAAGAGCAGTGGAAGTTGGAGCAATGCTAGTGAGAGAGGGCAGTATTTGGAAACTCCCTGTACTGTTGTTTGCAGATGATACAGTGTTCTTAAGTTAAGACAAAGGGGAGTGTCACGAATTCCCTACGTCGTGAAATTGTGTATCGTAAATTGTGACATTGATTGATCTTGCGGGAACAATTGAACAATTCTGAAATCCATAAAACTTCGCTCATTCTCTTAACTGTCCACTTCTGTACTTATATTTGCATCTAGTTGTGAAAACTTTTGTCATTCTCTCGCGAGTGACTGTCTTTATGTACAGACAGTGCATTCCTCTGAACGATAATTTCTGAATTGTCATTCCTTTGCACTTGCTTCACTGGCCGTTAGTTGGCCACGCCTTTTCACACGATGCTTATTGTGTTCGGCCAGCATCGAGCTTTAGTCGTCCCTTAGGAGTCAAGGAGAGTGGAAGTGCTGTACACAAAGCTCGAGCGGGTCTCTTTTCTTAGCGATCACAAGTCTCGGCTGTATCGGCGTATTCCCAAAGCTCCCACCAACTTGGTGATCAACTATAGCAGCGACAGTCTCATCTCTGCCGATTAGTATTTCCTTTGTTTTTCCTAGGCTTAAGGTTTAGGTTATTTAGCTCAGTGCTTTGTTTAGCTATTTGTTTGAGTGCTTGAGCGAGTGCAGTTCCCTTTCTTTGATTTTGAATAGATTCATGTAACGTAAATTTATTTTCATGTAATTAATAAATTTACAGTTCGTTTTCTTGACCTTTGTTAAATGTAACAGTCATGTTAGATTTCCCCACATATTTAGTACACTTTTGCTACTCGAAGTTAGCACAACTACTTATATTAATCACGACTGGTACTTAGGCCAGCTCTTGGTATTAATTCTTAAATCCGTTGTGCCAGCTTGGAGTTTGGCTCAGCCAAGATCCTGTTTATTATTATCATCATTATTTTTTTAATGTTAAGAGGTGAATTAACTTTCTCAGAGGCCAACAGTACAGTAATACAGCCTTCTTGAGCGTTTAGTCTCTGCTGTGTACTGTTGAGAAAGTTTATAAATTCTCGACTCTAGAAAATTGACGAAGTAAGCCAGCATAAAAGTGAAATCGCCACTTGATTTCATGAGTCGATTCTCGTGATAATTGACCAGAGGGTTATTTTCATTTCCCTCGTGGCATCTGGCTTCACATTTATTTATTATATAAAGTATAAACTCCTTTTTCCCACTGACAATGAGCTGCAAGGCTTGTTGGATGAGTTTGGGAGTGTGTGTAAGAAACGGAATCTAAAGGTGAATGTAGGGAAGAGTAAAGTTATGGTCTTCCAGAGAAGTGAAGTAAGTGAATGTACAGTGAGGTTGGATGAGGAGGAAATGGAAAATGTGATTGCACTTAAGTACTTGGGTAGTGTGATGAGTAAGGATGGAAGGTTAGAGGATGAAGTGCTTGAAAGGGTACAGCAAGGAAGAAAGGTGGCTGGTTCCATGAAAACAGTGATAAGAAACAGGGAAGTGAACATGGAAGTGAAAAAGTTACTACATTTTTTTTTTTTTATGCAAGGAAGAAGGAACCAAAGGCCACAGGCCTGCATACTGTTCCTTCCAAGAATGAACAAAAACAATACAAAAGAGAGCCAAATTCAAGATCCGTGACACACTGCGTTTGAAAGACTTGAGATCATAGAAAGTAGGAAATACAGACAGAGGAAGACAGTTCCAGAGTTGACCAGTTGCATAAATGAAGGACTGGGAGTAATGGTTAACTCTTGTATTAGAGAGTTGGACAGAAAAGGGATGAGAGTTTGTTGCTAGACGGGTACTGCATGCCCATCGTAGAGGTGGAGGGATGCAAGCAAACAGTTCAGAGTAACAGTGACCATTGAAGTAGCGACAGAAGATAGATAAAGATGCAACAGTGCGGTGAAGAGACAAAGGTTGAAGGGAATCAGTAAGAGGAGGAGAGTTAATGAGACGAAAAGCCTTTGACTCCACCCTGTTGAGAAAAGCTGCATGTGGGGAGCCTTCCCACACATGAAAGTTGTACTCCATACAAGGACGAATAAAATCCATGTACAAGGTCAACAACTGTGCAGGGGTAAAGAAAGTTCGGAATCGGCTTAGCACACCTAATCTCTTGGAAGCAGATTTCACAAGAGATGTAATATGTTCTTTCCAAGACAGATCCTGAGAGAATGAAATCCCAAGCATGTTCAAGGATGATGCAGGACTGAGCTGGACATTATTAAACATTAGTGGGTAATCTTGAGGAAGATGTTGTTGGGTTGATATGTGTAAGAACTGAGTTTTTGATGCATTAAAATAAACAAGATTGTTTTTACCCCAATCAGAGATATGAGCCAAGTCAGACATTAGGTGTGCCATAGCCTCATCCCTTTTTTGTTGAAGTAACTGCTGAGATGGACGTTGCGGAAACCGAATGGAAAGGTGAAGGGTGGAATCGTCAGCATATGAGTGGATAGGATTAGATGTACAGCTTAGAAGGTCATTGATGAATAAAAGGAAGAGAGTTGGTGATAGGACAGAGCCCTGAGGAACACCACTATTGATAGGTCTTGCAGAAGAACGATGGCCGTCTGCAACAGCGGCTATAGAACGACCAGAAAGGAAGCTAGAGATGAAGGCACAGATAGAAGGATAGAAAGTAGGAGGGCAGTTTGAAAATTAAAGATTTATGCCAGACTCGATCAAAAGCCTTTGAGATGTCAAGTGCAATGCCAAAGCTTTCGCCAAAGTCCCGAAACGAGGATGACCAGGAGTCTGAAAGGTAGGTGTGAAGATCGCCAGTGGAGCGTCCCTGACGGAACCCATACTGACGATCAGAAAGAAGGTTGTGGCAGGAAAGATCTGTTAAGAATTGACTCGAAAACTTTTGAGATACAGGATGTTAAAGCAATTGGATGATAGTTAGAGGGTTGGGAATGGTCACCCTTCTTTGAGACTGGCTGAATGAGAGCAAACTTCCAGCAAGAAGGAAAGGTACAAGTTGAGAGACAAAGGCAAAAGAGTTTACCTAGGCAAGGTGTAAGCACAGAAACACAGTTTTTGAGGACAACAGGAGGGACTCCATCAGGACCATATGCCTTGTTAGCATTGAGGCCAGTGATGGCAGAAAATACATCAGCTGAAGAAATTTTAATGTCAGTCAAGAGGAAGTCAGACGGGGGAAGTGATGGAGGAATAGCACCGGAATCGTCTAAGGTGGAATTAGAGGAGAAAGTCTGAGTGAAGAGATCTGCTTTATCAGTAGAAGAAA
>JAGKTI010041083.1:0-10304 GCA_018397915.1 Birgus latro
GATTTATACCAAACTCCACATCATCTTGAAAGTTCTAAGTTGAACTGTGGATTTTTTTTTAGGCCCTAAATTTATGCCAGGATACAAAGCTTCCTAAAATACCACGTTGAATTGAGTGCTTTTGTACTCCTAGAAATTATATCGAACTGGTTGCTCAATGTATATCCCATCTGAGAAAGCTTTGTTTTCTTCTATCTATAGCCAGACACCCTAATCCCGCAAAGGGTGGCCACAGACAAAGCGCCTCCAAGTCGCTCTGTCACCCATCATTACCCTACCCTCCCCCCAGCTCACTCCCACCTCTCATATACCTCTCACCTCCATCCCTCCACCTCATCCTTGGTCTTCCCCTCCCTCTCTCCCCCTCCACCCCACCAGTATACACCCTCTTAGTCTTTCATTCTCCATTCTCTCCACATGTCTTATTCTCATAATTAATATTTTTGTAACCATACCATAGAGGGCAAAATAATTTTGATACACAACTTATTCTTTTATTGATATTGCGAATACATCTTTACAAATCACATAAGTAACTGACGGCAGCATTCAAAGTTAATTCTGGGAGAAATACACCCCACAGGGTGGTCACAGAATCATTTAAGGTATATAACAAAAAATGTACAAGTATTAAGTAACCTGCAGACATGTTTCAAGTACAGTATTATCAAACTTTATCAGTGAAAAATCTGCAAGTTATCTTTAAAGTTTAGTGCCATAAGTCAATGTCTCCAGCTCTTGGTCACTCGCTCTGCTACCTCTCTCCTCACCCCTCTCCACCCCGTTCACTCTAGAACGACAGAAAAAGATCGAAGTACATAAAAGATAAAGATTGGGAAGAGAAAAAAGCACTAGCACACACAGACAGCACAAACAGACTCATACACCTGACGCAAAAGGCTGTGCTGGAGACGAGACAAGCGGACAGTACGAGAGATGAAGATGGAAGCGAAAGGAAGCCTCCAGTGTCCCACCTCCCCCATCCCCTCCTCCTTCACCTACACACAGCCCTAAGTGACGAGACACACACTGCATGTGCACAAACACACACAAAATGGGCAGACTGTGTTGTGAATGTAATAGGAGTCAATTCAAGGATTATGACATTGAAAATTTTGTTTGGTAAACTCCTGGCTACAGTTTTGTCAGCATAAGTTCAACAGGTTGGCTTGGAGGATGATGAAAAAGATTCTGGATGACTTGATACATGTGGCTGATGGTATGGGAATGATAAGTCTGTAGTTTTGGGTGGGGATTTAAATGGACGTGTGGGTGCAGCAGTTCAAGGCTATGAAGGGGCACAGGGGGGATGCACATATAGTATGAGGAACGTGGAAGGAGAAAGGATACTCAAGTCTGTGGAGGCATGATTGTATGATTGTATGCAACTTGCTTTTTGAGGAGAGAGTAGGTTGATCACATACAAGTCTTGTTATAATAGTAGCCAGACTGACTATTTCCTGGACAGGAGGGCCTATAGGAAGTTAGTGAAGGATGTAAAAGTTATAGGGAGCGATGAGTGTGTGCAGCAGCACAAATTACTAATATTTGACACGGTACTAAACGAGTGGGTAGTGAAGAAAAAGGACCTGTGCACCCAGGAGAAAAATGGTTGAAAAAACACGCAGTAAGGGATGCCGTCTATTGTGACATGAGTATAGTTGTGGCTGAACAGGGAGCTGTATAGAGGTGTTAATGAGTGCCACAGAGCTCTCAAGAACAATCACTTGACAGTTACTGATTCAGTGTGTGGTTGGACAGGGGACCCTGTTGGACATACTGTAACATGATGGTGGAATGAGGGTATAGAAGCCACAGGTGAGAGGAAAAGAAGACTTTCCTGGGATCGGAGGAGGGATGGAAACAGAGGAACACTTGTCTGCAAGCAAAGGGCCGGAAAGGAGGTATGCGGAAAACATCTGAGTCACAGAGACATTTAATATATGACCTATATAGTGCCAGAACGAAGAATTGTGGTATTTAAGGTGGCAAATTAGATGGAGAGAGAAAACAGGGACATCATAGGTGGCCAGTGTGTGAAAAATTATGAAGGGGAGAGAGTGGTGGAGAGTGAGGATTATTATGACGCCTGGAGACCATTATAACCGGCTGCTGAATGATGAATTTGACTGGAACATGGAAGGTTTGGAGTCAGCTGATCCAGTGTTTGGCCCTTGGCCTTTGATTGATGCTGCTACTGAGAGCAGGACAACAGGCAGGATGCAATTAGAGAAGGCAGTGTGTGTGTCCAGGCTGACTACTGATATGTTGAAAGCCTCAGGAGATACAGGAATGGGTTTAGTTACTGATTTGATAAATTTGATAAATATGAATGTGTTTTCGGGATGGCTAACTAATGAATGGGGTTGTAAATGTGTACAAGAGGAAGCGTGATGCCTTGGAAAGAGGAAATTATAGAGGCATAAAACTTTTTGAACTGACGATGAAGGTAATGGAAAGAGCTTTGGAAGGTATGATAAGGAAAGAATGAATACTCATGAGATGCAGCTTGGGATTACACCAGACAAAGGGACAACTGATGCATAATCATTGTCCAGCAGCTTCAGGAAAAATATATGTGAATGAAGAGGGAGTTGTACTTAGTTTTAGTTGATCTGGAGAAGGAATTTGACCGAGTCCCTCGGAAGGTGGTGCAGTGGGCAACGAGCATGCTTGGGGATCGAGGAGTGGCTGATTAGAGTGGTCATAGCAATGTACATGGGTGCTCACACCGAAATGAAAGTGAATGGAGGTTTGGGTGATGAGTTTCTAATGAATGTTGGCAGGCAGCATGGATCAGTCATGAATCCCTTCGTGTTTATCATGGTGCCTGCAGCTGTCTCACGGGACTTCAGAAATAGCCTCCCATGGGAGCTGTTATTTGCTGATGACTATGTTCATTGTGGGAAATGAAAGGGAAGGGAAGGAATGATTTAGGAAGTGGAGAGCCGGAATGGGGCACAAGGGTTTGAGGGTAAATTTGGGTAAAAGAAAAGTCATGAAATCTAGATTTGGTGGTGGTAGTGTCAAAACGGAGGGAGTGTGACCATGTGCAGTTTGCCACAAGGGTGTGGGAAGTAGCTCCATCTTACGCAATGTTTGTGAGAAGTGTGTGTGTAAGAGACGCAGTGGGATTAGAGGCAGGATGCAAAATAATGCTGATTTTATGTATGCGATGTGTCGGGGCGAGCACATGCAGATTGATACACGTGAAGGTATTAAACTTCCTGGAGAGTCTCCTGAATGTATGAAGGAGTTTTGTTATTTTGGGGAGCTGTTGCCTCCCTAACATTGAGAGGATCCGTGCTAAAAGGACCTAGTATGCTGCATGTGTTTGGAGTGTAATGCTGTACGATAGAACTAGGCATCAAAGGATGAGGATTTATTGCTGTGATGAGAAGGGATGGACTGAGTTGGTTTGGGTATGTTATGAGGATGGAGGATGACAGTTGGATGCTGAAGACGAAATGTGTGAACGCTCAGGGAATGGTTGCAACAGACAGACCATACATGAGGTTAAGGAGTAACTTCAGGGTTAAGGGACTGAATACGGAGGCCACCAGAGATTGAACAGTGTGGAGAGCTGCCTCTAGGCTGACGTATGCAAGGATGCTGGACTTTTAAACACGAAACGAAGCACATACACATAACTCCCACCCTAATGGATAAATCCAATGAGAAATACAACCTCTATCCTGTCCTGCCGAGGCTCCCATTTCCTCTCAGGGCTTTCGGCACTCCCTTTCCTCTCCCTCTTTCGTTTCTCCACTGCTGACTCCTGCTATATCTGGCCTCTCCATAATCTCACAAGTCTCTCCCTCGCCTGAGTAAACACAGGATCATTTCAGGTGCCTAACAAGTGCAATGCTTATTAGAGTAATGCCACATAGATACTACCATAGCTGCTTCAAGCGTTCCAACCACATCACCTACGAATCCACATTCAAGGGATTATTCCAAGAGGCATAGGAGGCTTCGAAGCACCTTTTCCACAGTATTGTATCATTTTTAAAGGCTCCTACATGTTTGCGTGGTTCGGCTTTCCATGCAGCTCCATCTCTGGCGGCCACCCGATTCAGTCCCTATCCCTCAGGTCACACTATGACCATCACATGTCATCCTCCTACTGCTAATATGTCCAAACCATCTCTGTCTGTCAGTACACCAGTACATTCAAGTCTCATTCTTCCTCTCAATCCTTCGATCGCAATTTTAGCACTCCTAGGCTTAATATTCAAGGACGCACTACACATCCCATAATCAGTATCAATTCTTTATGTGTGAGCCCACGAATATCCTCTTCCTGTACTGCTCAGGTCTTACTACCATACAGTGATTTTGTACAATTCATGTCAACTGAATGTTTGTGGTGGAAAACAAAATTCAAAATCAATAGTAAGCACACAAACAATATAGAATGCCAAGGTGTGATTTGGAAAATACATCGTTAAGAAAGAGGTGTGACGAAGCCCCTGCCACTCAGTATACAAGCCAGATGCTGATGGCTTTTCTGAACTACTACTTCGTCTGCTGGACTTGATATGTTGTTCTTAGGTCGCCATTTCGTCGGCTGGGCTTGAGGTGATGGTCTCTGGTTGCTATCGTATCTTCAGCAATTGCCAGTAAGTCTTCTTCGGTTGCCTTCTGGCTGTTCACACCTGACACCACATTCTCTGGGGTTGCCATGGCTTACTGTGGAGGAAATACCAATAAGACTCCCGAACATCTGTCTATTTAGGTGCCGTAAAATGAACAAATATATGAACTTTGCTAACACATCCTGTATTATATCTCATTATCATCAGCCTTCTTAGTGATGCACTTTCGTATTAAAGCCATCTGTGTGTTTTAGAGAATAATATCAAGGCACAATATAAAACAAATCGCAAAGGGAGAGTTACAAAGGAATGGTTTGATGCCTCTAATGGCGTCTGGAATGCGGTCCATAGTCTTAATTACCTTCTTCAGTAGTCCAGATCTTTCTTAAAATAAATATAATCGTCTGGCTGAGGCACAAGTATATTGAAATTAAAAAAAATCAGAATGAAAGGGTTATTTTTGAGGGATTTATCAAACTGGAGTAATTAGAGCCTTCATTACTAGACAGGGTGCCAACGAAGTCAGTGGGGGAGTGAAAGATAAAAATGGTAGATTACTAGTGGAGAAGGGAGAAAAAGTAAACAGATGGAGAGAACAGTTTAATGAATTGTTGAACATGGAGAATGAAAGTAATGCAAGTATAAGTGGCTGGGGAATGGCAGCTAGAGATAGGGTTGTGAGAAGAGAGGAAGAAATCAGTAGGATGGAAGTGGTGGTTGCAATGAAGAAAGTTAAAATGGGGAAAGCCCCAGGAATTATGGAGTGTGTGGTGAAATGCTGAAGCATGGGGGAGAGATAGTAATAGAATGGATGTTTAAGGTGTGCAGATTGGCTTGGGAGGAGGGTAGAGTCCCGGAGGATTGGAAGTCAGGTATAATTATTCCTCTGTACAAATGAAAATGGGAAAAACCAGTGTGTCATAATCATAGGGGCATTTGCCTTCTCAGTGTAATAAGAAAATTATATGGTAGGATACTTATTGACAGAGTTAGGGAAATAACAGAGGAATTAGTTGGAGTAGAAAATGGAGGTTTTATTAAGGGAAGAGGTTGTTTAGACAAGATATTCTTTCTTAGATCCTTAGTGGAAAAGTTTCTAGAGAAGGGCAAGAAGTTGTATGCAGCCTTCATGAATCTGGAGAAGGCATATGACAGGGTGGATAGACAAGGATTGTGGAAGGTATTAAGAATATATGGAGTGGATGGGAAGTTGTTGAAGGCAGTAAAGAGTATGTATGAGGGTGCAAAGGCTGCAGTGCGTGTGGATGGCAAACTGAGTGAATCTTTCCATTTGAAGGTTGGTTTGAAACAAGGATGTGCCATGTCTCCATGGTTGTTTAATCTGTACATGGATGGGGTTATAAGAGAGATACAAGATCGGGCAATGGATGTTGGAATGGCCATAGTGAGAGGGGGCAGGTTTTGGAAACTCCCTGTACTGTTGTTTGCAGATGATACTGTGTTAAGTGAAGACGGAGGGGAGCTGCAAGGCTTCGTGGATGAGTCTGGGAGTGTGTGTAAGAAACGTAATCTGAAGGTGAATGTAGGGAAGAGTAAAGTGATGGTCTTCCAGAGAAGTGAAGTCAGTAAATGTACAGTGAGGCTGAATGAGGAGGGAATGGAAAATATGAGTGCGTTTAAGTACTTGGGTAGTGTGATAAGGATGGAAATTTAGAGGGTGAAGTGCTTGAAAGGGTACAACAAAGAAGAAAAGTTGCTGGTTCATTGAAAGCTGTGATAAGAAACAGGGAAGTGATCATGGAAGTGAAAAAGCTGCTTCATGATAGTATTGTGATACCAACTCTAGCGTATGGAAGTGAAGCTTGGGACCCTGTTGGAGGGACAGAAGTCAAGAGTGAGAGCAGTGGCAATGAGTTATTTGAGAGGAGCACATGGAGTAATGTCATCAGTGCATATGCCCCGCAAGTGGGATGTGAGTTGGAGGAAAAGGAGGAGTTCTGGAGTGAAGTAGAGGAAGTGATTAAGAGTATACCCAGGGAGGAAAGAGTGGTTATGGGAACAGATCTGAATGGGTATGTTGAAGAAGGAAATGGTGGTGACGAGGAGGTGATAGGCGGATACGGTGTTGGGGAGAGGAACGCAGAGGGCCAGATGGTTGTGGATTTTTCTAAACGGATGGAGATGGCTGTAGTAAACACTTATTTCAAGGAGGAGGAGGAGCACAGGATTGCGTATAAGAGTGGGGGAAGGAGTACACAGATAGATTATATCCTATGTAGGAGAGGTAACTTGCAAGAATTCAGCGATTTTAAGTATTGCCACGGGAGAGTGTAGTAAGACAGCATAGGGTGTTGGTTGGCAAGACGAGTTTAAAAGCGAAGACATGGAGGAATGTGAGAGCTGAACCAAGGATTAGGTGGTGGAAGCTGAAGGAGCAAGACTTCAGTAGTAAATTTACGGAGGAGGTGAGTCAGGCTTTCGGAGGCAGGGAAGACGAGGACGGTTGGGCAGTTATCTTAGAAGTTGTGAGGGAGAAAGCCAAGAAGGTACGTGGGGTGACATCGGGACGGAGGAGGGAGGATAAGGAGACTTGGTGGTGGAATGACGAAGTACAGGATAGCATAAAAAGGAAGAAGCAGGCAAAGAAGAATATTTATAGACACAGGGACGAGGAAAGAATTCGGGAGTATAAGGAGACGAGGAACGCAGCAAAGAAAGAGGTTGCTAAGGCAAAAGAAAAGGCATACCAGAAGTTGTATGAAGTTGAATAGTAGAGAAGGGGAGAAAGACCTGTACCGATTAGCCAGGCAGAGAGACAGAGCTGGGCGGGATGTGCAGCATGTTAGAATGATAAAGGATGCAGATGGCAATGTACTGACAAGTGTGGAGAGTATACAGAGAAGGTGGAAAGAGTATTTAGAAGAGCTGGTGAATGCAGAAAATGTGAGAGAGAGAAGGCTGGAAGAGTTGGAGGCAGTGAGTCAGGAAGTGCAACAGATCAGCAGAGAGGAAGTGAGGAATGCCATGAAGAGGATGAAGGATGGTAAGGCAGTGGGCCCAGGTGGTATACCAGTGGAAGCATGGAGGAGCCTGGGAGAGATGGCTGTGACGTGGTTTACCGAACTGTTTAACAAAATCCTTGAGGGTGAGAGGATGTCGGAGGAGTGGAGAAAAAGTGTGCTAGTTGCGATTTTTAAGAACAAGGGTGATGTGCAGTGCTGCAGCAACTACAGAGGTATAAAGCTGATTAGCCATGCAATGAAGACATGGGAAAGAGTGGTGGAAGCTTGGCTGAGAAGAGAAGTGAGGATCTGAGAGGAGCAATTTGGGTTTATGCCAAGGACAAGTACTACAGATGCCATATTTGCTTTGAGAATGGTGATGGAGAAGTATAGAGAAGGCCAGAAGGAGTTGCATTGTGTGTTTATAGACTTGGAGATGGCTTATGATAGGGTCCCGAGAGAGGAGCTGTAGTACTGTATGAGAAAGTCAGGTGTGGCAGAGAAGTACGTTAGAGTGGTGAAGGACATGTACGACGATAGTGTAACAGCAGTGAGATGTGCAGTAGCAATGCCTGAGGGTTTCAAGGTGGAGGTGGGATTGCATCAAGGATCGACTTTGAGCCCCTTCTTGTTTGCAATGGTGATGGACAGATTGACATGAGATTAGACAGGGGTCTCCGTGGACACTGAAGTTTGCGGACGACATTGTGATATGTTGTGAGAGCCGGGAGGAAGCCGAAGCAGAGCTGGAGAGATATAGATATGCACTGGAGAGAAGGGGAATGAAAGTAAGCAGAAGCAAGACTGAGTACATGTGTGTAAATGATATGAGAGGGGAACTTTGAGGCTGCAAGGTGTAGAGGTGGCAAAGGTAGATGAATTCAAATACTTGGGGTCAACTGTACAAAGTAACGGAGAGTGTGGTGGAGAGGTAAGGAAGAGAGTGCAGGCCGGATGGAGTGGGTGGAGAAAGGTGACAGGAGTGATCTGTGACAGATGTGTCTCAGCAGAAATGAAAGGGAGGCCAGCCATGTTCTACGGAATGGAGACGGTACCACTGACAAAAAGACAGGAGGCTGAGCTGGGGGTAGCAGAATTGAAGATGTTGCGTTTTTCACTGGGAGTGGCGAGGTTGCATAGAATTAGAAATGAGCATATTAGAGGGACAGCGCACGTGCGTCAGTTTGAGGACAATGCTAGTGAGGCGAGACTGAGATGGTTTGGACATGTGCGGAGGAGGGATGAGGAGTATGTCGGGAGGAGGATGCTGGAAATGGAGCTACCAGGCAGGAGAAAGAGAGGAAGGCCAAAGAGAAGGCTTATGGATGTAGTGAAGGAGGACATGCGGGTGGCAGAGGTAACAGAGGAAGATGCAGAAAGAAGAAGATGTGGAGTCACATGGAGAGACAAACTGACAAATGAGGAAGTGAAAGAGCGTTGTGGTGTGGATGTGGATGTGATAGGAAGCGTTAAGAGAAACACACTGAGGTGGTTTGGCCATGTGGAGAGGATGGAGAGAGAGACTGACGATGAGAGTTTTCGAGTTAGGTCGAAGGGGGAAGAGGGAGGGGGAGGCCAAGGATGAGATCGAGGGATGGAGTGGAGTGGTATATGAGAGAAGGGGGGTGTGAGCTGGGAGCAGAGCAATGAAATGGAGGGGGACAGGGTGACATGGAGTCGATCTGTTTGACTACCACTTACGGGATTAAGGCGTCTGGCAATATAGATAGATATAGAGTACTATTATTATTATTATTATAATTATCATTACAATTATTATTATTATTATTATCATTACTATTATTATAATTATCATTATCTTTATTATTATTACTGCTAGTTCAAAAGTGGCATTAAAATAGCCATAGCAGGAATCAAACGTCAGGTACTTAGCTTTTATGTAGTATCTTCTCAGTCTTCATGCTGTATTCTTCAACCTGTTAAGGAAAGGGAGATGCATTAATTCACTGGTTGTGTGCGCGTGTGTGTGCGCGCGCGTGTGTGTGTGTGTGTTTGTATGTGTGTGTGAGGTGTCTGTAGTCCCAGGTTCATCGCAAAGTGAACTCGGTGGACTGAAGACTTAAACTGTCCCTCTCCAGCTGTCCATCATCCGTTCGGAGGATAGAAAGGGAGCTGAACACGACCACGCAGCTCCATCACCCACTTATATCTGTCCCACCATGAGAAGGACTCCCTCTCCACCTCCATGCATGCCAGTAATACGTAAACCAATACACACCAGTCCCATCCTCCCACACCATCTCAATCTACCCCTCCTCACCACACCACCACCACACTCCAGTCCTATCTTTCCTCTCAAACCATCTCAATCTATCCCTCCTCATCAAAACACAAATACACTCCGGTCCCATCCTTCCTCCCATACCATCTCAATGTACCCCTCCTCATCACAGCATATGTTAGATTTGGTATCACATTACTGTCAAGCAGTGACCTTTTTACTTCCATGGTCACTTCCCTTTTTCTTATCACTGTTTTCAAAGAACCAGCAACCTTTCTTCCCTGTTTTACTTCCCTGTTGTACCCTTTCAAGCACTTCATCCTTTAAACTCCCATCCTTACTTATCACACAACCCAAGTACTTAAATGCACTCCCATTCTCCATTTCCTCCCCATCCATTTATCGACTTGATTTCTCTTGACAACTCAAACTTTACTCTTCCGTACATTCACCATTATTTTCAGTTTCTTACACACTCCCAAACTCATTCACCAAGGCTTG
>JAGKTI010041085.1:0-10304 GCA_018397915.1 Birgus latro
GCCTCACCACAGCAACATGTGAAAAAGAGTGTGGAGGTATGGTTCCTGGATGGATGCCTCATTTGCAACTCTCCATGCAGTTAACTGGAACACCACAGTAGGCTCCAGATCACCCTGTTATTTGGTTATATGGTTACCACCCAACACAGTAAATGGTTTCCTGAGTTATACGAAAGTGGGTAGTTATAACAGAAAAGATTTTGTGTGCTGAATCAGGGTTATCTCAACTTGATTGTGTAAAATCAGTCTATACATGTTCCATATTTATCTTCTGCCACAAGTGTAAGCCTAGAGAAAGTGACCAAAAACAAAAACAAATTGCCTTTATGTCACCTTATCCTCTACAATGAGGCTGCCCTTCCTCCAACTCACATCGCCTTCATTTATACACTTCTCAGTACCATCCACTGTCTCATCTTCAGTCTCCCTCTCCCACACTCCCCATACATCTCAATCACATACACTCTCTTATGGTCCATCCACCTTAGCTCAGTGGAAAGTTTATTTTGCTCCTAAATTCTGGATAGTTTATTTGCTGATGATTTCTCAAAGCTCAGTAGCAGAATAAGATAGCACAATGACTATAATTCCTTTTCTTAATCCCCAAAACTCAGGCATCAATCTAACTTTGCGCTCCTTGTATGCGGGCATTTTCCCCAAAACTACTTATAGTTAAACCACCACATCACAGTAATTATACCACCTAGAACAATTAATGAAAAGCCAGAATACAGTAACCTCTCAATCGCCCGGCGTAATTCAGCCAACCCCCCCACCGGATATGGAAAAAAAGCAGGATATTGCATCAGTACCCCCAATCGGCTATCCATTCAGCGCTGAGCTGGATAATATGCCACTACCCAAAGCTATCTGTCTCAACCCTCTATCCTATAAACTTTCCAACCATATTACCCATGAGTAAAAGATTGAAATCATGCATAAAATAAAATACAGTATTGATACAGTACATATAGTACTGTACAGTAATACAGCACATCCATCCATCCATCATCTAATCCTATGTTGCTGAACTGGTCACATAAAAAAACATACATACACACACGCACACACATTGGATATAAACCTACACAGGCTCAATCCGACTGGAGCACCTTAATTACCCACTAAACCACCAGGCACCATAATTTGGTTATATGGTTACCACCAAGCGTAGTAAATGGTTTCCTGGTGTACAGGACACCATTTGGCTTGTCACTCAGTCACCCATAGGCAGAAGGAAGGGGAATGAATGAAGGAAAAAAAGACAGATAAGGGAGTGTAGAGTCACCCACAGGCAGAAGGAAGTGGAAAGAATGAAGGAAAGAATGACAGAAGTGGAAGGAAGGACAAGAGGAAAGGGTAGACACCCAAAGCAGCACTACGTCGAGTGAGTGGATGGTGAGCGTCCCCACCTACCACCAATACAGTACATAATATAATCATAATTGTACTGTACTCATCTATTGTTGGCATTGATGGAGGGTAGAGCAGTACACTATGCCGTACAGTGCACTTAATCCCATGTAGTCTAGTGGCAAACGGCTTCCATAAAGATTACTCTAGATCCACCACCTCAGCGCTACATCAATGAGTGAGGCACAGAGGGCCACAGGCTAAGTCACAGCACTGGGGGATAGCCACCACTTGGGTCACAAATGCACAATACACATTTATGTCCTCATTAAATGGAATCCATGGGAGAGAATGAGAGGGCAATGGTAGGATTGGCATATCAGATGGGCCACTCCTGAAATGCACTGTGATTGGCTGGTGCGTTGCAACGTCTGCCTGAATGCCGATTGGGTCCCATGTCTGAGCCAGATGATACACGTCACCACCAAAAAATGCATAGTACACCCGATTGCTTCCCGTTTCTGAGTCAAATACTGTATAATGTCACCAGATATTGTTTTAATAGAGCCAAGCAAAAAGCACTGGATGCGGTGATAGGCCAGATACTGTGATGACAGATTATTGGGAGATAACTGTACTCAACAATGCTTTGCCTCTCCACTGCAAGTATCTCCAGCTCTCTAGGTGAAAGCGTTGTGGAACAAGGAGATGAGGAGGAGAGGTAACTTTTGAGGTTGAGGTGAGGCAACATCCATATGAATATAGGAGCCGATGGCTTGGGTGGGCAGGCCGCACAGGCTGTGGCAGCCCGGGTCAGTTGAGGCTGCCACACTCTCACTTCCCTTTGCCACACTAGACCTTCCCACAACTCTCCACCTGCCCTTGCCACTGCTGAATGAATGATCACATCCTTTATGTGCAGCTTGCTCATTTGATTTGCCCAATCCATCCAGCTGTTCCTGAGTGACATTGCACCAAAAGGTGTGTGGGGAGACTAAGGTTTATACACTGATACACAGTACTTGCTGCAAAAGATCTCTTTCACTCTGGCATATTTTCAGTACCAGTGCCATGAAAGGTTACTTTCATTTTCACCCGTACTCATTTTTTATACTAATACTTTTCCTTATTTTCTAGCATCTTACGTATATAGGACACTCATTTGGTTAAGTTCTTACTTCACTACAAGAATTTCACAAAATCATTTTTTGTCACTACACTTATTTTTTCATATACTGCAAGGTCACTTTCATTTTCACTCAAGCTCATTTCTTACATCAGGGTTTATACACACAATACTTGATACTTGATACTTGATACATTTATTTGGCTTAATATAATATAAACGTACAGTGAATACATATACATATACAGTTTGCAAGCCACGGTCCATTGAGCCGATGCTCTTTTATGGACCTGATGATGTTTACATATTTTGTTTGTCTTCATGGATTAGAATGGACGTGCAAAAAAGTTATATTTGATTCAAATACGAAAATCTGTGGTGATATCAATGTAAGTAATAGTACAAATGAACATAAGTTATAAGAAAAATAACGATAGCAATAGTAATAGCGGAAAAATGTTAACAGCAAATAACTAATAATGTCAGTGCTTTGCCTACGACGGTAGTATAAGATGCTAATAACATAAGAAATCATTAATGGTATTGGTTGATAGAAAATTTTAAGTAGTAGTAATAGTATCAATAACAGCAGCAGTATCAATAGTAATAATAAGAATAACAATAATAATAATAGAAATAATACTGAACAATAATAATTACAGTACTAATATGTATTGAAAACACTGGTAATACCAATATCTCCATCATTGCCCGTACCAGTAACATTGTCCTATAATAAATGTAATCCCGGTTCAACAACATACCAGTACACATCTTTTTACATGCAGTACAATATGCTACTCCCTGTTTCCTGCCTACACCAACACACGCCCACAGCTACACAATAAATACACGCACTATCCATATATACTTTAGTAAATACAACAATTGCTAATATATCAGATTATAATTTAATTATATTTTCTGAATAATTCTGCTTTAATTTTGTAACTGAAGGAGTTAAGTGACATGGTATGCTTGAAGTCCTCTTGCAGTTTGTTCCACACCTTTGCTCCCCTAAAGGTGACACTTTGTTGTGCGTGTGATGTTCTATACAGTGGGAGTCTGAGGTCATTAGTTCTTCTGGTGTCAATACTATGAGATATATATCTGAAACCACAATCAACTTGATGAATAAATATTGCCTTAAACACAAATAAGCATGTCTGAAGGTGGATGATGTCATGAAATTTAAGTATTTTGTTCTTACTGAAGAGGGGATTAGTATGGTCGTATCTTTGTTTATGGAACATGATACGGATTAATTTTTTCTGTGCAATGAATATGGTATCCAAGTATGTTTTGTGTGTCCCTCCCCATATTGCTGAACAGTATAATAAGTGTGGATAAACAAAATCACTGTACAGTATTTGCCCTGAAAGATCACTTTTACTTTCACTCCACAACCTTTCTATACAGGATGATCCAAAAGCACTATGCAGTTTTAGTTTTGACCATAATACTGTACAATACTTATTTTCAAAACCATAGTTATCCTCATCTTATATACAGTAGGCGCGGAAAGTGTTGACGCCATCTTAAAAAAAGAAAACATTCTTGTGGTTAGCAAGAAGAAACAAATAAATTAACACTCACCATTGAATTTAGTATTTACTGGCATTCCCCTTCACCTTTATTATCTTCTTAAGGCGTCTGGGAAGACTGATGGCATAGTTTTGCAGAACAGACGGACTAAAACTGCTCCATAGCTGCTTGACTGCAGCCTCAAGTTTAGGCAAAGATGATGTGTCCAAACTACGCAGCTGCCGCTTCATGTGCGCCCATAAATTCTCAATGGGATTGATATCTGGGCTGTTTCCGGGCCAATCTCGAGTAAAGGGAACCTCACAGTCTGTTAGCCACTGTTTCACTGACTTTGCAACATGCGCAGGGGCAGAATCTTGCATAAATACTCTTGCCTTGGTTTTATCAAAAGAGTCACTTAAAACATCACATAAGAGCTCCAAATAATTGTTCTGGTTCACTTTTTCATTTGCAGGTTGAATTACCAACCTACCAACACCACAATATGTAAAGCAGCCCCAAGCCATGAGTGAGGCTGGGTATTTAACAAACTTGGAAGTGTACTTAGGATCCAGGGGGTCACTGCCTGGTTTGCGGTACACTCGTGATGAAGGGGTACCAGTGACAGTAAATGCTGACTCATCACTCCAAAGCACAGTTTTCCATTGCTCCTCACTCCAGGCAAGATATTTCTTACAAAAATTTACTCTCTTTTTCTTCTGAAGTGCAGTTAGCAGTGGTTTTTTACGAGCACAAAAACTCCTGTGCAACAGCTGCTGCACACTTCTGACAGACACATCTGCTAGCAACTGGGGATTCTTTTCCTTTTAATCCCGTGCTGTTAGCCTTGGATCCTTGCTAACTTGCCTTGAGATCAGCTGACGGGTCCTGAAGGTTGTCTTACGAGGTCTCCCAGGCTTGGGAAGTGGAGTGGGAGGAATGGCCTCCCCACTGTCCTTGAACTGCTTCACCAGTCTCTGCACTGTCCTCAGTCTAACACCATCTGATTTGCAATAAATGGGAGTTTGTGGCCAGCTTTGTATAAAGTAATCACTTCCACACGTTTGTACTTGCTTGTGGTTACTTTAGGCATGATGAGAATGTGGTAGGTAACCAAATAACTGTGTTATTTGAGTCAAAACATGCCCTCGTGGTGCATCACACACAGAGATTATCCTCCTCCTGTGGCAGCCCAAACATTACTGAGCCTGCTCCTGTGGTGCCGAACCTATCAAGCAGGGTTGCCAGCTCCCGTTGAAAAAGCGTCAGCTCATTTCGCATCACAGGGGAGGGTAGTATTGACCCTACTTCACTTAACGCGAAAAAGAATGACGTCGGCAAAAAAAGTCAATACTTTCTGCGCCTACTGTATATTGCACTTTTGTTTCACATTCTTACCGTAGCCTACTTGACTAAATGAAGGTCAGTTCTTACTTCTGTAAAAACACTTATTCCCTCAATGGAAATTTACCTTTCTTTCTTTTCTATCCCACTTACTTTTTTCTATTTTTATGTACAAATTTACATATATACAATACAATTACCCACACACCTTCAAAGTATACAGCTGAGGTGGCGTGGATGGCAATAAGGTAGTGGCGACACATGAGCAATGCAAAGGCACCACAGAGGAGGTTCGGGGGCTATAATGCCGTGTTTATGTTGAACATGACTTCTGACCGTCAGACCCTTGTCCTCAGAGTCCGACATCTCAGAGGACTCTCCCAAGGCTTCAGAAGGATAGAGGAAGTCTTTGGACTCTAGAGGGTCATCAGAATCACTCTCAGGTTGCAACAAGGAGCTGTGAGAGGAGGCACAGGAGGGAGGTCGAGCTACAACACCCTATGTGGTAAATTCTGTCCTCAGGTTTTGAATCCCCACTCAAAAATAACAAGACCATTACTTCTAGTTCCTTCCCAATTGCACTTTCACACAACCCCTTCATTGCATGAGTGGGAGACTTGGCGAGGATGGAGGTGGCAGGGGTCAGGATGCCAGTGACGGTGGCAAGCGATTCAGACAAAGTGGAATCGAAAATCATCATTACTACCCCTCTCATTTCCCAAATAAGACTGGAGCTATCACTCACCTGCCTCTTATATGCCTATCATGCACTGGGCACCACATAAAATGGGAATGACTTAAAATGTTGACGGGAAACAAAAAATGGCTGTCTGTCACCTGAGGCACCCCGAACACTTGTTTTTGGACAGGACTGTCCATCACTCATGCTTTACAGGTTAACACTTCTTTGTGATTACACACCTGTTACAAATAAACATTCAAAATGAACGAATGGCAAATCAATCCCAGTGCGGGCATGTTCGATGAGGTCCTTGCGTGTCCTGCAGGGTTATTTGCGCTCCGACTGATTTTTTAAAAATATTTGCCAAAAATCAGTTATTAGTCCAAGAATACTATAATTAAATATGCATATGGCACATACTTTCAGCTTTCTCCTGGGATGTTTGTTGAGCCTTCGTTGACTACCGTAGGACTTGTGGAGACTTCTGAAGTTGGGTAACGAAGTCTCCACTTTACACTTCCCAACATCCCGTAATATGATTACCACAGCCTGATATTATCACTAGAAACACTATTCAATGATTTTCAAGTAGTTTGGAATCCATACTCCAAGAAAAAAAAAAAAGCTGTGAAAGCAATGTAAATTACGAGCGCATACGGGCCTTCCACTCGTGCTCGTTCGCCACTGGTATTCTGTCATTTATTATTCATAAACACGCTCACACTTTATATTCCAAGTACAGTAAGACCTCACTATAACGGACTAATTGGGGCCCAAGCCAGTCCGAAATAAGCGAAATTCCGATAAAAGCGACATCTGGACTTACCCCAGCTAATCCGGACTTTTTCCGACATATCAGACATTAGTCCGGATTGCATCAGTGGTTTTCACCACCATTGCAGTATTGTACTGTGTTATACCATCACTACATTAATCAAATGGTATAATAATACTGTACTGTGCACTGAAAAACATGTCTTTTACTTGTCTTATTGTGGTGAACATAGCTGAAGTTGTCAGGCAGTCCGGACTGCTTTCTGGCAATATCGGACTTTTTCCGATATATAGGAGTTTAGTCCAGTAGCTCCTCAAGTCCAATAAAAGCAAATTTCGGTCTACTGAAGTCCACTATATCGAGGTTTTACTGTACTTTATTCCACTTACATATATCTACAGTATTTATCGATATTTCCTTCAGTAAAACTAGTTTATTTTCACTCCAGGCATTCACTTTCTCATTCAGTAAACTACGTAGAGAGCGAAGCTTTCACTTTCACTGTCATCACTCCAAGTATCAGTCACTATCCACCATTATCATCGATAATTCAGCTAGTTCACGTCCACAGCAGAGTCACGTAGTCCTTTACCACTTCCCACATGATGTTTAGTAGGAGTTGAGGTCACAGGGCCCTTTACAATGGACGCAGAAGCGGCGGAAATGGAGGGGCGTGAGTGCGACGTGATTCCATCTTGAAGGACGACACTGAACTGAATGATGTAGTGTATCTGGGCAGCCAAGGGTTGACAATATCAGCTGCTAATTTATATGCAATGAAATAATTTCTAGGAAATCTAGACAATACATTAATAAATTAGGTAGTTCCAGGTGAATGTAAATATCACTCAGGCTTCTCCCTTCCTTTCTTATATACATTTATATTACGAGAATAGGTCATATGGCATATTTCAAGGGGAAATAAACAGGGAAAATTTGCGAATGAGTGCACATGGGATGTTGCTAAGTGATAATTAGCCAATTCCAGGTATGTGTCACTATCAATTACCTTATTTTTTATATATATATAAATTATTTTGTATAAGAACAGGGCATAGGGCTCATTTCAATGGATGAAATCAGTGGAAAAATCCGGGGAAGATTTGCGTAGTGCTGCGCGGCTGAGCAGACGAGAGGAGAGGGTAATGGAGGGGAGGTAGGGAGGGGAGTCAACAATGGATGGGAGTACTGATGACATTAGCAGCTCTGACTATTGTTGGCCATTGGCAGTACTGATAGATGATACAAGTCACCACTTGAAAGCCCGGGCAAATTCAAAACAACACAGAATCACAAAAGTGCCGCCCTGCGGTATGGTCCATTGCGCCCAATCATCACGAAAGCGCCAACCCGCAGTTAAGGAGTTAAGGCCAAGTTAAACTGAAAAGAATACAGTATAGTCAACCTCTCATTCTGAATACAAATACTTATTGTACCGTGCTGATGTTTTCATCAGAAAGCTGGACAAGGTTTTCTGTGTCACTTCCGATGGTGCCTCCAGCTACGGTCATCAGGTGAAGGCTGCCCACTCGAACCTCATCACTTTCACTCTTCACCACCATCAGCCGAAGAGATGGTGGCACGTCAACATTAGGGTTTGGTGCTGTGGGAAAAAAATCATTATCACCATTATCATCATCATCTTACTTATCACATCATCAATTAACATCCTCACCATCATTTCATCCCTTATCATCATCATCATCTCTCATCATTATCTCCATAATCATCATCTTTATCATCACCATCATGGCATCATAATCATCATTATCATCATCCTACCCCTTGTTTCTACTTATACACAAGTTGATAAGTGAGGAAGGATCCAAAAACAAGGAAAGGAAAGGTGTGGAAGTGGTATATATTACCACCACCACCATCATCATCATCATCCTAATGTTAACTCCCACTTATAAATACGGTGACGCTGAGACTGTTGTTGTTGCTGAGTAGCCCTAGTCTGTCTGGCCAAGCAGACCCATCAACTGCAGGCAAGCAACTGCACCTGCAAGGCTGCCCCATGCAGTGAACTTATGCTCCTTTGCAGCAGACTGCATCTCACCACAAGGGAGAATGGAAAAATATGTGGAGGTTTGGTTCCTGGATGGACACTGCATTTGTGTCTCCTTACCCAGTTAACAGGGGAACCACAGAAAGCTCCACATCACCGTTATTTGGTTATACGGTCACCACTCAATGTTGCAAATGATTTCCTAGGTTAGGGCAAACCATCAGGCTAGGCACTCAGCGTCAAGCTACATGAAGTGGAAAGAAAAATACCGGTAATAAAACATGACAGGATGGATGGGAAAAATAGGAGGAGAGGAGGACAGACACAGAAAAAGAATGTTAAAAGTTAATGAAGAAGCAGGCAGCACTACATCAAGTGTGTGGATGATGGTCACTAACACCTAGTACCACAAGGTACAGCAAAATACAAATATCAGTAATCCCTCCACTATCTGACGTAATAGAGCCAAAGGCATGTCCGGACGGTGGTCTTGTCCGGATAGTGGCCCTGAAGCTTCAGCACTGGTCATTCATGACCCTAACCTAACCTAACCTAAATCAGAAAACCACCTACCTACCTCCCTACCAGACATGCATAGCACTTATTTAAGTCCCCTTTCACATAAATAATGCACACAAAGCATGAATTAACTGAATTTTAACCAAAAAATGATGATTTAGAGGTGAGTAAGGCATAGGTGGTCACAAATTGCCAGCAAGTGTAAGTAAGTATCAGACATGGTAATCACTATGAAAGTCACCCTTTCTCACACCATATGCATTGAATAATGGACACAAAGCATGAATTCATTGAATTTTAACCCAAAAATGATGATTTTGAGGTAAGTAAGGCATAGATGTTCATGAGTTGGCAGCTTAGTGTAAATAAGTATCGGATGTGGCAATCACTAAGAAAATCATCATTTCTCACATCTTATGCAATAAAATATGGGATATAAAGCATCAAATAAATAAACTGTTACTAGAAAAAGAGTTAGGTATGGGAAAGGTGTTCGCTGTTCACCAACAACACCGGTCATTCTTGACCCTAACCTAACCTAACCTAAATCAGAAAACCACCTACCTACCTCCCTCCCGGATATGCATAGCACTTAATTAGGACTCCATTCACATAAATAAATGGCACAAAGCATGAATTAATCGAATTTTAACCCAAAAATGATGAATCTGAGGTGAGTAAGGCGGGGGTGTTCATGAGTTAGCAGATTAGTGTAAGTAAGTATCGGACGTGGCTATCACTAACAAAATCATCATTTCTCATATCTTATGCACTAAAATATGGGATACAAAGCATCAAATAAATAAATTCTTACCAGAAGAAGAGATAGGTATGGCAAAGGTGTTCACTGTTCACCAACAGCACTGGTCATTCTTGACCCTCACCTAACCTAACTTAAATCAGAAAACCACATACCTACCTCCCTCCTGGACATGCATAGCACTTAATTAAGACCCCATTCACATAAATA
>JAGKTI010041086.1:0-10304 GCA_018397915.1 Birgus latro
GATGGGACGCATAAGACCTACGGCTACTCATGTTGGCTGCTTGTGAATATAAGAACTAGAGGTATGGTACAATTAATACAAGCTACCTGCAAATCTGGAGTGCTCCCTGTTTCTGTGAATAAGAATTAGACAGGTGCTTTGGTTAACAGAAGCTACCTGTCACCTAAAGTAGTGTCCTTATCTATAAAACTAGCTATACTGGTGCTACGGTTGAGGTGAGCCAGACTGACACTGGACATTGATGGCAAAGGAGGAGTTGATGGCAGTGTGAGAGGTACCGGCGGCGGCGGCGATGACGGTGTAGTTGCCGGTCATGTGGCGGTGGACGCGGGGTAGGTCCAGGCGGCCACTGCCATCCTCGCCCTCCCGTCCCTCCATGGCAGCTGGGCCTCGCCACCAAGCATACCTGAGAGAAAGAATCGTATCGTAATGTAACAGAACATGACACAGTCGGGCCACGCCACCAAGTGCACCTGAGAGAAAGAATCGTATCGTAATGTAACAGAACATGATAGCCGGGCCATGCCACCATGCGTACCTGAGGGAAAGAATCGCATTGTAACGTAACAGAACCTGATACCTGCGCCACGCCACCATGTGTACTGGGGAAAGAGAATCATATCGTACGTAGCAAAACACTCATGTATTACATAACAGCCGGGCCACGTCACCATGTGTACCTGAGAGAGAATCCTATCGCAACCTAGAAGACATTTACATAAAACAACATAGCCAGGCCACGAGAATCGACTCGTAACGTTGCAGAAACTATTATTCGTCTACATTAACACAACGAAGAATTTCAGAGAGAGAGAATTAGATACTAATGCAGCCATACATCTTTTCCATAGCACCTCTTTGTGACTCGCATAATATTTTAGTGTTAACATTTTACTAAAGCTTAGCATCTGAGACGGAAAGTTGGAATTTTAGACTAGGTTAAAGTGGACTGAATATGACATGTGACAAGGAGGCTGGGGAACGCCGCCATGTCGCCCACTCCAGAGGGACATAGTAATAGTTTCAATATTTAGACAAATGTAAAACCGAGCTGTACCACCAGGCGTGCCAGACTGAACAGCGTATAGCATAATGTAGCCAACAATTGCACGTAACATGGCAGTCAGCACTTTAATCAATTATGGTTTAACTTTGATTAAATTTATTTTAGTTGGCTTTGTCCAATGACTATGACCTTTGACCTTTCCCTGTGACCTAGACCTTGGACTGACTGTTCTGATCACTGAATCTCTTTAACCTTGTTTTTTTTAACTTGAACCCTTCCGCAAAGTTAGTCTACATCAGATAAAAACTGTTTAAATTGACCATGACGTGTGACGTTAACTTTTGATCTGGTATTTAAAAAAAAATACAAAAAAAAGAGTTTGCCTTTTCGGTGAACTTTAACTCACCCACCAAATTGAGTCAAATTATATCAAAACTGTTTAAGATATTTTGTTCCCATACAGGCACACAGGTCAAAATTTGACCTTGCCATGTGAGCTGCATCTTGGACTGATTGTTCTCAAAACTGAATCCTTTCATAACTGCCTAACCCTGAACCCATCCACCACGTCTGGTTCAAATCATATAAAAAAAAGCTTGTTGATCTTGGCCTGTGACCTTGAACTTTGACGTATTATTTAAAAATAGTCTTATTCCTTGGCTGACCCTCAATTTCCACTAAGTCTGGTTAAATTCGGGTCCAAATTTAGTTATTTTATTTAATAAAAAAAGAACACGCAGGTCGAGCATTCACTTTGCAATGTGCCCTTGACCTCTAACTCATTGTTTTCAAAATCAAATCACATCGTTCTTGCCTCGCCACTAATCTTCACCTGAAGTTTAGATTAACTTTGTTAAAAAACTCCTAAAGTTGATTTTGCTAGGTCAACGTTGGACCTAGCGCTGTGACCTTGACCAATGACACAATGTTCTTAAAAACAATAAGTTTACTCCTTGACTATCTCTCAACCCTTCCACGAAGCCTGGTTATAAACAGTTAAACACTTTTTTCTACTAAATTTCTTCACATAGACACACAGTCACGTGCGCTCTGAATAAATTAAAATTCAAGTTCTCGCTTCGCGAGTCGCGGATGTAATAACTTGAGAGCATAATAAAGCTTATGGACTGTACTGCTGAGGGCACATGAAAGGTGAAGGGTGCAAACTAAGCTATGTGGAGGATGTAACTATAGTATTCCATGGAGGATGGAGGGTGAAACTACAGTAGACCATGAGGGACAGAACAACATTGAACTATGATCAGTGGAACCACAGAAAACCACTGAGGGTGAAGGGTGGAGCTACAATAGACCACTGGGGGTGGAGAATGGAACTGCAGTAGACCACGGAGGGTGGAGGATGATTCTACAGTTGACTATGGGGAGAGGAGATAGAACTACAGTAGACCACAGAGACCATGATGGGTGAAACTACTATAGAATATGAAAGGGGGCTAAAGCGACTACAATGGATCATAGAAAGTGAAACTACTGTAGACCATGGAGGGTGGAACTACAGTAGATCATGGGAGGTGAAACTGCACCACCAAGGAAGATGGATGGCGGAACTACTATAGACCATGGAGGGTGAAGGGTGGAATTGTAGTAAACCGATGAGGGTGAAACTACATTTGACCGAGAAGGGTGGAGAGTGTAACTACAGGAAACCATGCAAAGTGGATGGCAGAACTACATCAGAATATGGAGGGTGAACTGCATTAGACCAAGAGGAGTGTAAATACAGTAGGCCATGGATGATGGAAGGTGGAACTACAGTAGACCATGTGGTGGAACTACTTTAGACCATGGGTGGAACTACTGCAGACCATGGAGTGGAGCTACAGTAGGCCATGGAAAGCGGGTAGTGGAGCTACAACAGACCATGAAAAGTGGACAGTGGAACTACAATAGACCATGGAAGGTGGATAGTGGAGCTACATTAGACCATGGTAGGAGGATAGTGGAACTACAACAGACCATGGAAGGTGGATAGTGGACCTACATTAGACCATGGTAGGAGGATAGTGGAACTACAATAGACCATGGAAGGTGGACAGTGGAGCTACATCAGACCATGGAAGGTGGACAGTGGAGCTACATTAGACCATGGAAGGAGGATAGTGGAGCTACCAAAGACCATGGAAGGTGGATAGTGGAACTACAGTAGACTACTGTGGGTGAAGGATGGAACCTCAGCAGACCATGAGGGTGGAACTAAAGTAGATCATGGAGGATAAAACTACAACAGATCCTGAGAGAGTGGGAGATTTACTAGAAGCAAAAGACAATGGATGATGGAATCAGATCATGGGGGCGGGGGTGTAGCTACGAGTATACTGCTGAGAGTGAAACTACTGTACAGTATGTCGTAGGTGGAACTACAGTAGACCATAAGGTAGAGGTCAGAAGAATGAATGAATGTGTGTGTGTGTGTGTGTGTGTGTGTGTGTGTGTGTGCGTGCGTGTTGGGGGAAAGGGGATTAACCTAGACCACGGTGTACACAGGGTAGAACAAAGCTAGTGTGAGAGTGGCGATAGGCCGAAACTGGTACTAACCTGACGGGGGCTGGGTTAGCTGTGGCCATGGCGGTAACGGTGAGGTCGTCCCCTTCCTCCACGTCAATCTGCGACTTTGGCACCCACGCCCACACCGGCCCGTCTGAAACACACGTAACAATTTTCCAATGCATAAAATTTTCTAGTGCATGGAACACCTCGCTAACACATGCAACACCCTTCTAATGACGCAACTCCTCTAGAACGCACGTATCACCTAATCCATGCACGCAAATCCTCACCATTGCAAGCAGCATTTCAATCTATGTAAAAGGTCACCAACACACGCAACACCTCAACGACACATGCAACACCTCACTTGCACTTACTTAACTACACACAAAATGCTCTCCAAATGCATGCAACAATTTTTTAGTGCCTATAACACCTCACTAATACACGCAACCCATCACCAACGCACGTAACACTTCATCAATGCATGTAGCAACCCACCAACACGTACAACACCTCGCCAACACACATAATACCTCGTCAACACACGCAATATCTTACTAACACACGCAACACCTCATCAACACACGCAACACCTCGCCACAATACGCACCCGCCAACTCATTAGCCCTTACAATACCTGGCAAACGAGCCCCTCATAAACACACACACCACCTCACCAACACATGTAACACCTCATCTGTAATGTCTCAGTAGTACAACTAGCAACTCACCAACACATCAGCACCTCACATACACACCCAAAACTATGCCTATACATGCAACACCTTGTCTACACACGCAACATCTCACTAAACCCCTTCAGTGCCTCATGCAACACTTCATCAACACACGTTAACACCTCACCAACACACGCAACATCTCGCCAATGCACGCAGCACCTTTCATACATGCCCAAAACCTCCCCAACGCAAGCAACCCCTGTCTACGTACGTTGCACCTAACAAACTCACAAAATACCTTACCATCACACGCAACACGACCAACCCACTTCATACCTCGCATACACACTCAGAACTCCCACCAACGCACGCATCACTTCGCCTACACATCCTCGCTTTCATACACAGCATCTTGCCTACATTCTCTACATATCACCTACACACGCAGCTTAATTTCCATACACTTACAACACTTCGCATACACCCGCAACACCTTGCCTAAGTGCGCAGTATCCCACAAACACAAGCAACACCCATAGAATGCACGCTGCACTTTGCCAACACACGCAACACATTAACACATCCCATACCACACGACATTTCCCTTCCACACAAAAAACCTCACTCAACTACACAACGCTGCACAACACGCAACACCATTTACTCGTAAACCCACTTACTACTACACTACACGCAATACCTCACCAACACACGCAATATCACTAACACACGCAACATCTCACCAACAAGCGCAACAACTCACCATATAAGTTGTGACGAGTATTTGTTGTGCGTAAGACAAAACACGGTTTAATTTATGCTTTGAGTCAAAGAAGAAATAAACTATTCAGGGACACACGGAATTCTCTGCAGCATGCCGGATTACCCTTAGGGTTCGTTTACACAATCAGTTACCACATGTTGGGCCGACTTCTGTTCAGTCGAGTGTGCTTTTTCATGGAAATTCGATGCAGCTGACAGATTCTGTCTCTTATGCAACTACTACGTATGTGTATATATACTTCCTGAAAATATAACTTACATAGGTTACTTTAACATAATTGTACCTTTCCCTATAATTTTCTTTTCTATTTCTTTATTCATCACTTCTGACCTGCTACAGCATGGCCACTCCTTGTACAATCAATTAAGTTGCAAAGTTAATGTCTTTACATACACACACATAGTGACTTGTACACTCAGTTATCTTGACTCCTGAGGTCACTATTGGGAAGTGTAGGTGACAGCACAACGTCCACTGTTGCATTTAACGAGCGCGTCTGAGTGGTACAGCAGACATATTACTGCACATACGTGGCAACACAGTTATTGGGGTGCCACACGTGGTTACCTGAATAATGTTTATCGTTCAGTACTGCCGTCTACACGATCCCTGCCCAAGAATGACATAGTTACCTTACTTGGAAAACACTCTCCGAGACTAGTCGTGTAAACGAGCCCTAAAGTACATGATAACTCACTTGGCAAACATCTCGACAACACGGGAAATATTTCATTACTAACACTTGCGGCGTCTTCTCACAACACAAAAAGCGCCTCACCGACGCGGGTAACACTCAACTCTCCAACAGTAAACACCTCACTACCATATCTCACCATTACACACATCACTTTACCAACACACGTAGCATCTCACCAACAAAAGCATCACCTCACCGACAAAGCCACCGCACTACTAAATTAAACATTTTATCAGCATACTTCACCCTAACATAGAACGCGTCGCCAAAACACGCAACACCTCACTAAAACAAAGAACACCTAACCAAAAAAAAAATAAAAAAAATAAAAAAATCCCAAATACCCGCACCAACTCGCGACACCCAAAATACTTTCCCACACTCCCGAGTCAGCACCCCTTCAGCAAACGCAGAACGTCAGCAGTGAAGGTAATTAAAAGAGGTTTCTCGTCAACAAGACACATACACACACACACAGTGGACTAAATGTGGCGCGTTAAGAATACAGCAGTAACATACGACATATCACATATAACGTCAATACAAACGGTAAATCATCAGGATTGCAGAGAGAACTCGCTCAACAAGTACAATACATCACGTTACAAATGAAAAGGAATATGAGAGCAAGAGAGTGATAAATAGTTATCAAACATAGAAACAACACATGCATTACGTCAGCAATATAGGAAACTCACCGACAATTATATAATCCCTATAGGGAAAGTTTCATAATCGAGATAAGGAAACGCATGCATGACAGAATGTGCCACATCCAAGGAATGTATAATCCCCAGAGCATACAGGGATTTATATTTTATTACCGACGGTAATAATTTTAAGACACACCATTTCCATGAGTGCCAAATCACCTTCCAATGGCTACGAGTGTGGTAACATATTTCAAGGCAATCCCTTGTCTAAGAAATAAGTTTAAGCATACTCCAGATACAGTATTTCCTTTGTCATCAGAAAAAATATTTTCGCAAATTACATATCCATCTCTTTATCTCCCTGTTATTAACAATTCTTCCCGCTCATTACATCAGTCACCCATGATTAATAAAGTGATATTATACTCAAGCGCCTATTATTGCAACATGAGTTTGAACTGCCGCATGAGAGGTAACTCGTCCTTGTACTTGAGGCTGTAGTTGGGCTTTGGATGGTGAACATGTTTACGCTTGCAGTTATTTCACGGAAGCAAATAAAGACCTAAGCATTTACATTAAGCAAGCCTCTCTGTCGCCCTACCTCTAGCGTCATTTACTAAAGTCATAGCTTTAATTCGTAAACGAAAGATTTACATAACACTTTAATTGTCCTCCTGTGGGTTTGACAAGGTGACTCCAGCTGACGTGGCAACCGCGGTGTTCACAATAACATACAATTATGGCAACTTCATCTTCTCCAGGGAGTACTGAGAACTGTTTTGTGCACTGTGGCAAAAAGTCAACATAAGGAAAATTACAACACCAACAGTGGGGCACAGGTTACGCTTCAGCAGAGGCAGAGGAAAAAAAACATCTATAATATGCAACCGAAAGCGGACCAACAGTACTTTATTCCTAATACTATACGAAAAATGTTTGTGATGCTTCTTTTTTCTATGTTAGAAATAGAGAGAGAGAGAGAGAGAGAGAGAGAGAGAGAGAGAGAGAGAGAGAGAGAGAGATTCGAAATTGTAAAGCACACAGCATTTGTAATGAGTCATATGCATTTCAAATGCATAGCATAAAAAGATTAATCATGAAACTGAAGGTAACTTTACTGTACGCATAGTACACAGCACAGCGAAGAGGATTTTTGTACTAGGGTTTTACAGAATACTGGAATAGGAGAATGATCGTGGAACATTAATACAAATGTTTTGGAGATTTGCGACGATTTTCAGATAACCAAGAAGATGTTCTTAACATTCTGACAAAAAAATGACATGTTTCAGGATGCTGGTACATGATTTCCTTCACCTGAGGAAAATCCTTAGCAGCCAGGGATTAATATTGTCTAATAAAACATTACTGGGGTTCAGACCACCCCTTGAATGGTAGAAAAACAGATGCTGCAATATTCTTAATTCAAACACAAGGCAGGCCTTCATTCCATCCTAATAAGCCATAGTTTTACTGCACTAAATCGAAGTTACACCACAATAAAGAGAATAATAAAAATTAAGTGTCCAATCAGACAATCACTTCGTAAACCACGACTACACAACAATAATCTAGAGGCGAGCAGAGAAAGAGATTTTATACTTGCCAGGACAGGAGTTATAATGAGGCACGACAGTTTCAAGTGCTTGACAGAAGTTGAATCAAGAAAGGCAGGGTAAACCGAGAGGGTAGGACATAACACAGCAGGACACGGCAGGACAGGAAAGTATTGAGAAGGAAGTAGGAAGACAAGAAATGGTTGTATAAGACAAGGTTGAGTTAGTACAATGTAGGCTAAGACAATGTAGGGAAGAGCAGGACAGGGCAAACAAGACAAAGCAGGACAAGGTAAACTGGTAAAGCTGAACAAGAAAGAGCAAGGAAAGGCAAGGTAGAATCAAACGAGGAAGTGCCTAGCAAGTTAAGGAAAGCAAAGTAGGAGAGGAAATGATGACAGAGGAGAGTGTATGGGAGAGAGGGTATGGAAGGACAGGGAATAGCGGGACAGGAACGACAGGAGCGGACGGGCAGGGAAAATTAGCCATTACCAGTAAGTGCCTCTTGCATCTGTGAACACAAGGGAAGTGACAGGTGCAACACAATCATAAGCGGCAGAGGGAGCTGATAAGAACACACACACACACACACACACACACACACACACACACACACACACACACACACACACACACACACACAGAATTTATGTGGTAACATGTTCTTGAATAGTCATTGGGAACTGCACTCAAGCGCGTATAACTATGGCCAACACATCAAACACCAGACTAGGGGCAAAAAAAAGACCTAAAATCGATGCCCGTTCAACCAAGTAACCATCTCACATTTATGGATCGGATGTTCAAGGATTCCTCTACGATGACCTAGCCTATACTGGACCCTCTCCGGCAAATATTAGTCCATTTTCCAACCAGTGAGATGAGGTATAGGTAGTTTCAGGATACTGGTGAGGTTCAAGTCTACGGTGGCCTATCATGATATGACCATGAACTAGGAACTGATGAAAAATAATATGGAGTAGAGCAAAGCCAAACTGAGACAGAAGAAAGGCAAGGAAAATCCAGAGCAATGCAATGCGGAACAACGGACGCTTAGACAGGGAAGTTAATATAATCGCACGCACGGCGGAAGAAAGGAGGGAGAGGAAGCTAAATACTTTAATACAGCATGCTTAGCACACGAGAAAAGCCTTGACTGATAAAATGCATGATCCACTGACGACAAAGGAAAAGAGGCAAAAACAAAGGTGCACGGTATGAAAAGGCAGAGCACATAAAGGACTAGAGTAGAAATCATGAAGGACTAAGCGACGCAGCAAGGCAAGGCATGATCTGGGTAAAAAGAAAAAGTAGAAGACAGGACGACGTGGAACAATGTAGGACTATCACGGCGGAGAATAACTGGAAATTACAAGGACGTTAGGCGGGACAAGGCAGGCAGGATAGAACCATCCATGGTTCACGCAGAGCAATGCAGAAAAATGGGGGACGCACCCAGAAGAAGACTATACGAGACAGGCCTAGAATGAACAAGAGAGGGCAATACTGTATGCACACAGGACAATGCAGATCAATGGGCAACTCACGCAAAACATCAAGGGTAATGTTGGTGGAGACCGAGACCCCAAGTCCATTGTCAGCCTCGCAGGTGTAGACCCTCCCATGGTCGCTCATCCCGGCCCTTACCCGAACCTCAGACCTGAAACATAAACAAAGCCAACGCATTTGAGTAGGCACAGTATGTGTGTTGCTGAGCGATGTTCCTGCTCTCTAGCTGTTGTGTCATGTTGGCTCTGTGTTGTGATGAACTGCATTTTTTATTTGTAGTGTTGCAGTTGTTCTGTGTTGTTGCTCCAATATTGTCCTGTGTTCATACTGCGTGGTGTTGCTGTATTCCGATTCTGAAGCTGTGTTTGCTGTGTAGTGCTACTTATGTTGTGTTGTATCCTACTGTGTAGTTCTGCTTCTGCATTGATGTGTGGTGCTGTTGCTGTCTTACTTTACTGTTCTGGTCCTGTGTCGTATTGTGTTCTTGTGGTGTGGTGTTGCTCCAGTATTGCTTTGTGTTTCTGCTGCATAATGTTGCTTCCTGTTGATATGCAATGTTGCATGCATGTAATGTTGACCTTGTGTTGATGTGCGGTGTTGTTTCTGTCTTGCAATTTAGTGTTCCTGTATTATTGTTTGTTCAAGTAGTGTAGCGTTACCCGAGAGTTAGTGTGCTGTGGTACTACTGTTTTTTTTTTTTTATCCTGGACCCAGCACAGTGGTCATTTATGAAGGTTAGAGAATAAGGGCACTGTAACGCAAACAGGCACGGTAAAAATATTGTTCCACAGTGCTCCTTCCCTGCATTGTGATGTTGTATTGTATTCCTACCGCGTTGTGCTGATGCTGATGATGTTGCTGTTGATGGCGTTCCTCATATGTAGCCTTACTACACTATTTTTTTTTTT
>JAGKTI010041087.1:0-10303 GCA_018397915.1 Birgus latro
TCGTCACCGGGAGAGGGGCGGATGGTGGGGGCATTTATGGTCCCCCCCCTGGGGACTCCGAGGTAAGTGAACAATGCTTATAAACGCCTATATTATTGTGTGAAAACCATTATAGACTTGTACTACACATAAATTCGCACCAAATAAATGAAATAAATATGTAATTTAAAGTGGCTTGAATTAGTCAACCCTTCCATAGTTCGTTTTCTTAGCCAGGTACCCTGAAAAAGAAGGAAAACGTAAGGTTGAGTGACACCTGTATAAACATTTTTTTACCTCAGGATTGCGATTCCACTATGAATTTTCCAATGTATCTCACCAAAAGCGAAGGTTTCAGCCAAAAAACAAAAAGTCGAAAATCGGTTGGGATCTGGGGGTAGGCTGGGTAAAAAAAACCGGTCGGGACTCTGCGGGTTAATATGCTTTTGGTAGTCTGACATTTGATTCCACACATTTGATTCCACCGCTGCTGGGTGATGTGTAGTTAGTTAAGGTGAAATTTTATTCTTGCATGACGAAGTCAGGAGCAGAACCCAGCATATCATTACAATTATAATTTATAATAAATAATGTGGTCAATACTTAAGTCAGTGTTAAGAATGGCAGTTATGTTTAAATAATACAAACAGTTCTTACCTACAGGGTATTTATAGATGACCAATATCCGGTTACCTCACTGTCTGGACCTCGTAGGCTGACGTTTGGAACCCAAAAATGCCAAAAAATTGCAAAAAAAAAAAAAAAAATCCCATTTTTTTGACGCGTCAGTTTGAATTTCCCACGTGCTCCAACCAGCTGTGTTTTCACGCCGCCCACCTCCTCTCGCTCTACCCCACTTCCCACCCAGTTGCCGGACTGTGCACACGCTTTCATCATGGCCGCTCATGTGCTCGCTTTTGTGGTGACTCCCTACCTCCCGCAGGGCTTGCTGCTCCTTTCCACCCTCTACATCGTGTGTGATGATGGCCCCGCCGCCTGAGAAGAGGAAGAGAGTGTTGACTCTTGAGAAGAAACAGGAGATATTGGAGAAGGTGGACGAAGGATGGCCGACCTCACACATCCTGTGTGAATTCAACCTCCCCCGCTCTACTTTCTTTGATATCAAGAGGTCCCGAGACAAACTCCACCAGTACACGGCTGACTTCACTTCGAAAATAAGACGGAACGTGGAGAGGATGTTGATGTTTACTCCCAGGTATGCAGAAATCGACCGTTCCCTGCTCATCTGGTATCGAAAACAACGAGCTGCTGGTGCGTTGGTACATGATATGGAGCTGAAAGCTACTGCCGAGAAATTTGCAAGGTTACACGACAGCCCAGGCTTCAAGGCATCCTAAGGTTGGCTCTTCGAGTTCAAGGTACGGCACAGACTTACCAATCGTAAGGCCCATGGTGAAGCTTTGTACCCCAACGATGAGGGAATAGAAGAGTTTCGGCAGAAAGTGAAGGGCTTGACTGACAGGGAGGGCCTCACTCTTGGTCAAGTCTACAACACTAAAGAAACTGGACTATTCTATCGTTCAGTGCCCACTAACACTCTCGCTGAGAAGCGTATACCTGGACACAAGCTCTCCAAGCAATGGGTGTCTGCTTTGTGCTGCACCAATGCTAAAGGCATGCATCACCTCAAGACCGTTATTGTTGGCCATGCAAAGCAGCCTCGGTTCCTTCGTGGGTTAATGAATGTCCTTCCTGTCGTGTGGTATCATTCTGTGAAGGTTTGGTTCACAACCAAGATCTTTAGAGACTGGTTTCACCAACACTTCGTCAAGAAGGTCATCCATTATCAGAGACATTGAAAATCCCATGTGACCAGGTAAAGGCCCTCCTGATTCTGGACAATGCACCTGCGTATCCACCCAATAAGGAGTTGGTGGCTGAGAATGGCCGCATTAGGTGCTTGTTTTTGCCACCTAATTCGACTGCTCTCATCCAGCCAATGGACCAGGGAGTGATTGTGGCAATGAAGAGGCTATACCGACTGAGGCTTTTGGACGAGGTGATGGTGGTCTTCATTGATGAAGACGAGCGCAGGGAAGGACGAGACACACAAGGTCAGTGGACTGTGGAAAAACTTCGCCGCAACAACATCAAGTCTGCCATCTACAACTGGGCCAATGCATGGAAGGAAGTCTTTGTCAAGACTCTGGAAAGTGGTTGGTCTCGTCTGCTTCATGGCACTAATGTGGTGCACGACTTTCTAGGTTTCGAGGTGGATGACTTCCATGCACAGCTCAGTGCGGGTGGAGGCGATGTGGATGTGGACGTAGTGCGTGAGTGGTTCGATGACGACGAGGGCGATCCTGGGTATCAGATGATGTCTGATACTGAGATCGCATCTTCTGTTGCCGGTCCTAGTACCCAGCAAGAAGATTCCGATGAGGACAGCGACGTTGATGCAGAATCCTCCCAGCACGTCACTACTCCAACCATCCCCAAGCACTCCGGGAACATGTGGAGTTCGTCCTGGACTACCTAGAACACCCGGACTGCGACAGGGAGATGGGGCCCTTGGGATTTGTGGAGGAAGTGCGAGCTTTCAGGCAGCGCATCATCATTAATCGTCAGAATCGTCGTTCCTTGCGTCAATCAACCATTGACAGTTTTTACAGGCCCGTCACCCCCGCTGTGCTCAGCCCTCGCTCCACACCAATGCCTCACCAAGACAGGCCTTCAAGCTCTGAGCCACAGCCCAGCACATCAGTCACAGTGGAGTCACCACTGGATGTGAGTTTGCGGCTCTCCTCAGAGTCCTCTGCAATAGGTAGCCCATCACCATGTCCCCCCGACGAGCCCCTAGGCCGCCTCCAGCAGCTCCTCTCAGACTCTGACAGTGATTAGGCACCAAGAACTCGCCACTAGACCACACGGGAATTAACAGTGATGTGATGTGATTTTACAGTCATGAAAAGAAGAGTAAAGGAAAACTTCCTGAAAAGTGCTGGTGAAGTGCAGCACAAGTGCCAAGAATTTAGTGAATTGCATCGGTGAATTCAGGCAGGTGCCTCAGGTGCACCTTTATACTGTCAGAATCTAGGAGGACGGAGCGGGATATTCCTCAAGACGGCCACAGGCTTGTCGTAAATACCTTAACTTCAGCAAAAATCCTTGTGTTGTTCTTCCCATTTCATTAATTTCATGCATAGACTGTGTGAAATGTGATTTCCATAATGATTTTCATGTCTAACCTTTTTTCAGCATGCTGTAAAGTGGTAAAAAATTTCTGTAAATCTAAATCATAATTTCCTGTTATCAATTTATTTTTTCATGCATTGTAAGCAATAGTATTTAAGTGCACAAGCTGTGAAAAAGGTGATTTTCTGTGATTTCCATGTCCGATACTTACTTTCAGCATACTGTAGAATGGTGAATACCTTTGCCATACTCAGCTCTTAACCCGTCACGTCCCGACCGATTTCCGACCTCCGATACCCCCCAGTCCCGAGCATTTTCGGATTTTTTTTTTTTTTGCTCAAACCTTCGCTTTTGGTGAGAAACATCGAAAATTCATAGAGAAATCGCCTTCCTGAGGCTATAAATGGTGCTACAGGTGATGAGTCAGCCTTACGTTTTCCCTCTTTCTCAGGGTACCTGGCTAAAGAAGACGAACTAAGGAAGGGTTAACTAAATGAAACCACTTTAAATTACGTATTTATTTATGTATTTGGTACGAATTTATGTGTAGTACAAGACTATATTGGTTTTACACACATTTATATAGGCAATAGAAGCATTGTTCAGTCACCAAACACATCCGCATATGGCACCTTCCTTTATGACATTACCACCTCATCACTTCTGTTTGTTTCTTGCTCTAGCTTCTTTATTTCTTTGTCCTCCACCTCAGGAATCACTTTCCCCTTGAATTTCGTTATTGGAGAGGCTGTGGGGCAACACACCTTTACTGGCCAGATTACTGCTAACAGGTGAATTGCCCAGTGTTGGGGGAAGGGGGGGTTAGGTGGGGCCAGGCAGTATCCCCACATGATAGCAGGTAGAGGAAGGTCTCCCACATATACCTACCAAAAATCACCAATGAAACTAGAAAATTGTGCAAATTATGACCCTTGCAATTGCGCAACATACACGTACGTCGATGGGTCTAGCTGTAACAAAATGTTGCGACTTACCCATACGTCGATGAGATGGCTCAGTTTAAAGAAACATTTCCTATAATGTGTTTTCCCAGGGATCTTTTTTTTTTTTTTTGGAAATCGGTGAAATCTGCTTATAGAATAATTATATTTGGGAGGCACAATAGGTGAAGAGTTTTCTTTGATGACTAAAGTATGGATTTGTAATGCACAGGCATTTGTAAAGCTTTATATAGGCATTTTATTAGCATATACTAATAAATGACCGATTTTGCAAGAAGTGTTAACGGATTGTTCTAGTGGCTTTTCATGTGCCCGTAGGAGCAGGTTTGTAAACAGCGAGTTTTGTCAGTTCGTGGCAGGTGGCCCTTGAAAACGTGACATATACAATACTTCAAATGCAACCCAAACGTGTCATTCATTGAAATTTATACCTGTATCCCCCCAGTAACAGTGGACATACATAGGAATATATCAGACGGCTCTGTAAATCACATTAGTCGTACACAGGCCTATGTACCATCGATAAAAAAAAGTATCAGCACCGTGGGGTCGGATAAGATGTGAAATACTTCGTCTCTGGTTCAATCGGTGGTGTTGGCATGCCTGTTTAATTCACAAAAATGGTTGATTTACCATGTAGTACAATGTTACTCCAACTAATCCAGCTATATATATGTAAAATATATGATAACAACACAAATGAAGGATAGAAAGCAACATAACCGTGTCTTTTTCCGTAAATCATAGTCCGTGTATCATAATGTCTCACACTGAAAGGGTGCCGATACTTTTATTATCGATGGTACAGAAGAATGATCATTATCAAAAGTTCAAACACGTAAATAATGCTATATATTAAAGATTATTAAGAATTTTGAGGACTGTTAGCATTTCCTTGTATACAGGTAATGTGATATATGGGTCATGCTTGAACCAAAGCTATATGACTTAAATGAGATAATCTGTTCCAAAGAAGACTCCATTCAGCGATTAAACACCAGTGTTTTACATATTATTGCTGAATGTAACTTGACAGTATATTAGCATTCATATTTTTTAACAAGGGCCTATTTATATTTTCACGCTGCAACAACGTAGCAAACATTCTTTTCAGATGCATTAAATAGTACCTAATATTGATAATTTTGCAACATTAAAAAGTATTGGACCACATTAATTTCATTGCATAAGATATCTTTTGTTAAATGCTGCGCTAATTATCGTATATGTCCGATTCATTTGCACCTTACCACTTTCCACAAGGAGTGTAAAAAGGATAAACTGGGGACGATGATTACGTCCCTAATAATAAAATTATGAAGTAATTTCTGACGGTGCTGCCTGACTGTTCAAAAGCATGCTACATAGGAACAAGTAGTGACTATATTGTTTCAGGCCAGGTTACGGTATATCGACATAGTCCAAACGGCCCGATAAAATGTGGTGATGTTGCCACTGAGTACGAGGGACCGGTACAGTATTCTTAGCTGTTGCCTGAACTATAGCCCAACCAGCCGCTTTACTCTGAACGAGAGATAGGAGTGACCAGCCTAGATTGATGCATAATATTTAATGAGTTGTAGAACAGATTATTAAATCGATTCTTAACATACTGTATTGTCATTAAACGCTGTGCATATACCGCTATGTATAAAACGGGTGACTAAGCATAAATTCAGTATGCCCAGTGCATTAGAATACAGAAGAGCAAATATAAATGTTATAACACTATTTGTTAAGAGATTCCGACACGGTTTACATAAAACTAGAGCATTAACTACAATGCGACCTGACGAAATCTATTTTAGGTTCTTCCACGACTCACTACTGCAACTTTCTGTTTTCAGGCTGGCCTGTATGAGCAGTGGAAAAAGGAAGGAATGGAAGCCGCTGCTTGTGAAAGTCGAATGAAACAGAGGGAAGAAATAAAACAGCAAGGGCAGGATGGAGCAGAACACAGCCAAACTAATTTCAGGAGTCTGTCTGTTATCCATATTCAGGGACCTCTGCTGCTTCTCCTGGTGGGCATCACCCTGGGCAGTGTGGCCTTTGTGGTGGAGAGGCTGCTGGTGTCGGAGCCTCACCCGTTACCTACACCGGGACCTACGAGACCAACATTAGCTGATTAATTTTCCATATGACTCCCGCAGGCAGATTTTTTTTTTACTTGATATGAAACAGGTCAGTAACATAATTTAGTATCTGACCTTTTCAGCCTTAGGGCATCATTACTGTTGCATTCATACTATTAGTACTCATTTGGAGGAAACATGAATAATATAGAAAAGGTGTCCAGAGTTACACATTCTATTAATATTGTATTTTGAGCCAAAAGGATAAAGAAAAGTAGTTCACAAGTCCTTATACTCTTATGAGGCGTATGTAATAGACGCGGAAAAAAATAAAAATGAAGTAATTCATATGATTTTTTTTTTCAAGTCTGTAACAGCTCGTAACAGAAAGGTGTTAACATTAACTATTCTTTCCAGTCTTGCAATGAATATACTGTAAAGTGAAAGCGACATGACCCCAATCCTTAATGCACTTTTTACCATTTTATTTAAAGCAGAAAATACAAATGCATTATCATTTCTTCGCCCTTCATGCATTGAAATGGTGACAGTAGAGCAAGACAAATGTATTGTTTACATTTGACAAGCCTGTTATCAAGAGAGATATTAAAGAAGGAAGCCTTCATGATGTGGCATCAATATAATTAGGCAGTTCCATTTCCTTCCTACAAACGTCCCTTACCACCCTGTCCCCCGAAATGGCAATGCTTGATCCCAAGAATAGGACAGCTTTATAATTCAGTCTATTCAGTTCATGTTCAGATGAACCAGCGGCAACAACACCAGTAACAACAACAAAATCATCACCACAACCACCACCACCACCACTTCTGCCACCACTACCACCACCACCTCCAACAACAATAACAACAGTATCAATGAAGCAGCTGGTTCAGATAAAGACATCAAGTATTTCAGAATTTATAATTCAAATCTTAAACATACAAGTAACTTGTGGCAGTGTGGCTCATGATGACACACGAGGAAACCTACCTACAGTATTTAACAAGTACAATACATATGGACTATATGGGATTTAGATAAAGTCAGGTACCATGTAGGGATTCGCAGGAGTTAAAAACTTGCGTGATAAATCCTTAGGGAGCTACACCGAAACATCAAATGGGGCTTAATGTCACGAGTTTTCTACATCGTGAAATTATGTATAGTAAATCGTGACATCGAGTGATTTGTAGGAACGATGAATAGTTCTGAAATCCATGAGAATTCACCATTCTCTTAACCGTCCACTCGTGTACTTATATTTGCATCAAATTTCCAAAACTTTCGTCATTCTTTTGCGAGTGATTGTCTTTATGTGCAGACAGTGTATTCCTCTGAGCGATAATTTCCGAATTGTCATTTCTTTGCACTTGCCTCCCTGGCCGTTAGTTGGCCACGGGTCTTTCACACGTCCCTTACGTTGGACACTAAACACAGGCAGTCGTCCCAGTGACAGTCAAGGAGAGTGGTAGTGCCGTGAGTAAAGCTCGAGCAGGCCTCTTTTCTAAGCAATTTCAGAAGTCTCGGCCGTATCGGCGTGAATTCCCGAAGCTTCCACCAGCCTGGTGATCGACTGTATTAGCGGCGGTCTCATCTCTATTGATTGGTATTTCATTTGTTGTTTTCTAGGCTAAGGTTATTTAGCTCAGTGCTTTATTTAGTTATTTGTTTGAGTGCTTGAGTGAGTGCATTTCCCTTTCTTTGATTTTGAATAGATTCATGTAACGTAAATTTATTTTCTTGTAATTAATAAATTTACAGTTCGTTTTCTTGAGCTTTGTTAAATGTAACAGTCGTGTTTGATTTCCCCACATATTTAGTACACTTTTGCTACTCCAAGTTAGCACAACTTTTTATATTAATCACGACTGGTACTTAGGCCAGCTCTTGGTATTAATTCTTAAATCCGTTGTGCCAGCTAGGAGTTTGGCTCAGCCAAGATCCTGTTTATTATTATTATTATTATTATTATTATTATTATTATTATTATTATTATTATTATTTTAATGTTAAGGGGTGAACTAACTTTCTCAGAGGCCAACAGTACAGTAATACAGCCTTCTTGAGCGTTTAGTCTCTGCTGTGTACTGTTGAGAAAGTCTATAAATTCTCGACTCCAGAGAATTGGTGAAGTAAGCCAGCATAAAAGTGAAATCGCCACTTGATTTCACGAGTCGATTCTCTCGTGATAATCGACTCGATAGTTATTCCTAGTGTCCATAGACACATTTTCATTTTCCCCCTGACATCTACCTCATCTTGGCGAGGTCGCTAGATGTCAGGAGTAGAAATGTTCGTTGATTATGTCCTTGTGCATTCTGCCACGTTGGAGGAGCACCTCAGACTATTGGAAATTGTCTTTAGTAGACTCCAGAGTTTCAGCATGACTGTGAAACCCACCAAGTGTAAGATTGCACACAGTGAAGTGGAGTTCCTTGGACATATCGTTGGCAACAATTGCTGCAGGTGTCAGGGCGATAAGATCAGAAAAGTTAAGGAAGCCCTGAGACCCATGACCAAGAAGCAGGTTAGGACATTCCTCGGTTTAGCTGGGTATTATAGAAGTTTTATCCCCAATTTCGCTCTCATTGCCCAGTCGTTGTACAGGACGCTTCGGAATCATGCTCCAAATACCATTGAATGGGGAGAAGCGCAAGAGAGATCCTTTGCCACCCTCAAGAACATGCTGTGTAAGGAGCCTATTTTACAGCTGCCTGATTCCAATAAACCTTTTGTACTGCATACTGATGCCTCACAAGATGGAGTAGGCACCGTACTGATTCAAGAATCGGAAGGTGGAATTTTTCCTGTGGCATATCACAGCCGTAAACTAAAACCCGCTGAGAGGAATTATAGTACTGTGGAGAAGGAACTCTTGGCTGTGGTTGATGGTGTTAAGAAATATTACTATTATTTATACGGAGCACCATTTACTCTGGAAACCGATCATATGCCACTCACTAGTCTCAGCGCAACTAAGACGGCTAATGCAAGACTGACATGTTGGACACTGTATTTGCAGCAATTTAACTTTGTTGTGAGATACATCAAGGGAAGCGACAATGTAGGTGCAGACCTGATGTCTCGCCTGCTGACTGATGATTAACATGGGTATCTGTTGTACACTGGGTTCCCTAAGACTGTGCTGTTCTAAGAGATTTGAGCAATCCAAGAACTAGCTTGGTTCCCAGTCAGTAATATGCTACTAAGATCTCATGTCTCGCTCATTGGCCTTACAGGACACAATATGTCTAGGGTCTGTACACACGTATGTACCATAGATTATAAGTGCATAGTCACGGCGATCCCAACCGTGGACACCGATGACGAATGGGCAGTCGTGGCGATCCCAGCCGCGGACACCGATCGAGCCCTTATTAGTCGTAAGTGTAGGGCTTGTACGTACTGTATGTACCGTAGGTTAAGGGGGAAGTTCGAGACCCCAGCAGAGGAAATCTGAGGCTGTGTCTGAATTACCTTGTGGTGTGTCTCGAGCTGTTGGCCTCTCTGAGGATTCCCGGAGAATACAGAAAATCCACATGAGTGTTCACACCCATACAGGGTGTAAAAATGTGACCTGCATAAGTTTGTATAGGGATTCTCGACTTACCTTTATTAGTTATTAGTGCGCAGTCACGGTGATCCCAACTGTGGACACCGATGACGAACGGATAATTCACGGCGATCCCAACTGTGGACACTGCCGACGAGCCCTTTGTAGCTATAAGTGTATAGTTATAAGTGTGCAGTCACGGCGATCCCAACCGAGGACACCGATAACAAACGGGCAGTCGCGGCGATCCCAACCTCAGACACTGACAACAAGCCTTTTATTAGCCATAAGTATAGGTTATAAAGGGCAAGTATTAAGAAAATAATGGCGACCTCACATGTACGAAACTTGCTGTCCATCGATTTTCAGCTAAAGTGTACTTTCTACTGTATATGGATTGACTGCTGGGTGGATGTTAATTGTAATATAATACAAACTGTCACATTGACACTAGTGATGCTCCACCTTGACTCATTCCACAGGTACAGTTGGTGAGTGAAGCAGTTATGATGTGCAGGTCCATTGATTGTCTCTGTTGCACGCTGCCACCTCTTCTCCTCTGCCCTCATCACCTTTAT
>JAGKTI010041089.1:0-10303 GCA_018397915.1 Birgus latro
AATGGCTTGAGCTATCAACATGAAACATTCAGGGTATCAAGATATGGCAAAAATCTTGGACAAGTTCCAAAATGGGCACTCGGGGTCAAGGTCAAGGACACCATAATGGCTCCCAAAGGTCAACTACTTTTATTATGGATTACCTGTTACCATTATATCTCATGAACGGCTTGAGCAATCAACATGAAACCTTCCGGGTATCAAGATATCGCCAAAATCTTGGACGAGTTCGAAAATGGACACGAGGGGTCTGGGTCAGGGTCACCAAAATGGCTGCCAAAACTCAACTTGTTTTAATATGGACTGGCTTTTTGTGAAACGCAGTGACTGGATTCCGAAGAGTTGTGCATATTCTCCTCGCATTTGGTTTGTGAGTTGCTTGTGGCTTGGGCAACAGCATATTCTGGCGGGCAATTAGCATTCGGCTACCGAATCATTTTCTTTCATGTACTGATGATATTGTATTGTTATGGGAAAATGAGTGAAAGCTGTAAGGTGTAGTGAATGAGTCTCGGAGTGTGTATAACAGGGGGAAACTGAAAGAGAATGCTGAGAAAAGTTATGGTCTTTGAGAGGCATGAAGCCGCAGAATGCACAGTTTGGCTGGACAGTGAGGATTTTGAGAATGGAAGTGCATTCATGTACTTATGTGGTGTGATAATTAAGGATGAAAGGTTAAATAATAAGTTACGTGAAAGTGTACAGCAGGGAAGAATGGTTGCTGGTTCACTGAAAGCAGAAATAAGAAGTAGGAAGTTGAGCATGGAAGTAAAAAAAAATCGTTGCATGACAGTATTTTGATCCCCACCCTAATCAGCGGAAACTTACGTTGGACTCTGTTGAAGGAACACATGTCAAGACTGAGTGCTTTGGAATTTAGTTTTCTGGGAGGGGCATGTGAAGTTACATGAAGAAACAGTCTGACAGACAGACAAATGAAGACGTAAAGGAGCGTTGAGGACTGATACGGATGGAACTGAACTTCAAGGCTGGTAATACGGTACATTACGGAATGTTTTCCGTATTCCTTACCTGACCGCAATACCGACCAGTAATTTCATACTGTAACTTCAATTATTTTTCCGTACCGAACAGGACGGAAAAAATGTCGTGCTGCAATTCTGTACTTTTATCGTACCATAAGCAAAATTAATTTACATCAGAATAATCGTCTATTCATGAGCATTTTCTGGGTAAATGAAAAATTAGTAATTAAAAAATGGGGAAGAGAGATCGCTAAAAAACAAAAACAAAAATGGATCGCCGGAGTGAATGCACAACCAGCAAGAATTCAAGTAAAGTTGACAATGTAAACCCACAAATCCCTTGTTTACTCTGGTATTAACAGTTTGTAAAGAGTCAAAATAGGGATTTCTGGGTTTACATTGTCAACGTTATTTGAATCCTTGCTGGTTTTGCATGCTCTCCAGCGATACTTCCTTGTTTGTTCACTTTTATAAAGACCCCTATTATCCATTTTTAAATTACTAATCCATTATTTACATAGTTTGATTAGTTTTTTTTTTAATCCAATTATGAATTAACCCACACAGTCCCGACTGTTTCTTTACCCAGCCTACCCCCAGATCCCGACCGATTTTCAACTTTTTTTTTTTTTTTTGCTCAAACCTCAGCTTTTGGTGAGAAACTTCGAAAATTCATAGAGAAATCGCCCTCGTGATGTTAAAAATGTTGATACAGGTGTCATTCAGCCTTACGTTTTCCTTCTTTTTCAGGGTACCTACCTGGCTAAAGAAAACGAACTATGGAAGGGTTAACTAATTCAAGCCACTTTAAATTACATATTTATTTATTTATTTGGTACAAATTTATGTGTAGTATAAGTCTATATTGGTTTTCACACAATAATATAGGCGATAAAAGCATTGTTCACTCACCCAAAACCCCAGTATATGGCACCTTCCTTTACGACATTACCACCTCATCACTTCTGTTTCTTTCTACCTCTAGCTTTTTTGTTTCTTTGTCCTCCACCTCAGGAACCACTTTCACCGTGAATTTCGTCAATGGAGAGACCGTGGGGCAACATACCTTCCAGGCCAGGTTACTGCTAACAGGTGAATTGCCAAGTGTGGGGGGGAGGGGGGGAGGGGGGTTAGGTGGGGCCAGGCAGTATCCCCGCTTGACAGCAGGTAGAGGAAGGTCTCCCACATGTGCCTACCAAAAATCACCCGCAAATGTGGAAAAATGTGCACACAATGGGCCTTGCAATTGAGTGACATACGAAGGACGTCGTTGGGTCTGTCTGCGGAAAATAGTAGCAACGTGCATCGTGCATCGGTGGGACGCGGCGGGTTAAACAGTCAAAATTTCTGCGTTCTAATTACCATTAAAGCTTTTATATTATGACACTAAACACTTGGCGTTTTCAAATGATTTTCATTGGTGTGGTCTTGTGACTTTGCACACACTGATTGTTGGTTGTTATTTTAAATCCTGGTCTTCATTTTGTTTACTATAGTTTTGAGGCTTATTACAGTGGACACTGATTGTTTCTGAATCTTTATATTTTGCAAATTGATTAAACAAAGATTTAAGGAGTTGCAATGAGCAATCTGAAATGCTATATATTTAAACTGATTACAAGACAGAATAAAAATCTGCTGTTGAGTGCTTTGCACGACTATTTTGAATAATAGTGGATACGTATTTTTATTTTTTTGTGAAAATTAAAGTGCAACAATACTACATTAGTGAAATATCAGCACCAAGGGCAGACCACAGGAAGGAGTGGAAAGGGTCCGAGGAAGATGGGCATATGTCCCCCGCCACCATGCGCCCCTCTTCCCCTCAAAGGAGCCTGTGGTAGGTACACCACCCTGCTGCACTACTCTCTACCCAGGCCAGCACTCGCCAGGATCGGGGTGGGACTTGTTTAACCACAGTCCCATGTAGGACCATGAGGATGCCCACAGTGCTCGTAAGGGAGGGAACATCCACTGTAATTCCTTCACCTACAGTCCCAAGCAGGACCGCAACGACGCTCACCGTGCTTATCGGGGAGAGAACGTCCACCGTACTTCCTTCACCTGCAGCCTCTGCTGGGAGCAGCGCACTGTGCTTGCCAGGGAGAGGACGGCCATTGTACTCCTCTCACCTGTAGTCCCAGAGCAAGGCAGAACCAAGGCGGTGCCCACCGTGCCCGTCGGTGAGGGAATGTCCAACATACTTCCCTCATCTGCAGCCCCCATAGGGAGCATGAAAACTGCGACGCCCACCTTGCTTGCCGGGGAGAGGACGGCCACTTTCCTCCTCTCACTTGCAGTCCCAGGGTCTAGTGGAACTGTGGCGGCGCCAACCATGCCCACCGGGGAGGGAATGGCCACTGTACTTCCCTCGTCTGCTACTCCTGCGACACCCACCAAAGGCAACGCCCCTTGCCCGGCCTCACTCCTCTAGAGGCCGAGTGGGACGCCCCTCTTGCTCTCCCCACACCCGAAAGGGTGGAGCTATCTCCCCAGCAGAGTCTCAGCTGTAGAGGTTCTGGAGCTGCCCCATAGGGAGCCTGGGGATACGCTCACTGCAGCCAGTGCCCCTACGTCACCTGCCGCTGCTGGATTCCTAGAGTATGAGATGCCGCAGGCAGCCCCTGACGGCTTCTCAACAAAGTCAAGGCCGCAGCCCCCAGCCATCGAGGGATGCCCCCAGGACTCCCAGCAAAGACCTTCCCAGACCAGCCAGTGAGCTGTCCTCCACCAAGGGCAGGCGCAAGGCAGCGTGCCTACTCGCCCTATTCGGCCCCAATCCCGAGGGCCGACATACTCACCAAGACCCCTCCAGGGAAATGCCTCCCTCTACGCCGCCCCGCAGCCCACACTGGACGATCCGGCCTACGACAGTGGTCCTGTGCCCCTTTTGAAAGTGCATGCCTGACGGGACTCTTCCCACACCTGGACGACACCTACAGCTACCCTGTTACCTGTAGTCACAACTCTTGCCCATTTGTGTTGTGCCCAGTACTGTATATTTGTATGACAATGTACATGTAAGATTGGTTGGCCTGTGTTTTTGAGCCCTGTTCCTCTTGTTGCATGCTCTAGATCTAGTCTTGAAAAGAACCTCCGATCAGTTCCTCTTACTCATTGAGCAAGAAGTTGAGCATTGAGTACATAGCATGATAATTAGTTACAGTAATAACTGAAGTAGGGGGCACTTCTTGTGCCTCCCCCTCTCCCTCTTCGCCCCCTTCCTCTGCCTCTTCTTTTCCCCCCTCCACCATCTCTCCCTTTCCCTCCTCTTCTGTGCCCCCTTGCAGTTGACTCGTGGGATGGTTACTCTCACGATGGTATCCAATAACGCTGAAAAACTGATCCAAGATTGGCGTTAGTTGGCTTTCAGAACCAGTTATGATATTACAACGTGGTCACTTCTAATTAGAGTGCAAAGCACAGACCCAGGCCTCTCAGTTGTCGCACGTGACGTCTACACGCAAGCCTGCTGGGACTTCAGGGATGAACTAAAAAAAAAGCTAAATAAAGCACTGAGATAAAAATTAATGTAATTGTATAAAATCGCAAAAGTGTGTGTTAATTACGCAAAGACTCTTTCCCACAATGGTGCTTCATTCCCTGCGTGAGTACTAGCTAGAAATTTTCACTTAGTAATAACGTAGTATATAAAATATAATATAGTCATGCTGCTAGTGATGCACTGTTGATACTCAACGGCAATCCCGTACTTGAATGGCTTCTCATGTGCTTGCAGTGGCGTAAAGGAATCTCTGTGTATCCGGGAGGTGGATGATCATCTTTCGATTAGAAAATATGTCCCATTAAAATAGCGACCCATTAAATACGACTGGCAAGTTTTTATTCCGAAACACCGAATAGATTTTCTTGTAGACCTGTGAAACAATAATATAAATAATAATAATATAAACAAATTGGCAAACTTCGAATGTACCAGACTTTCTTATAACACTTCTCTTCCACATTATCAATGCCTGGCTGACCTAAACTATTGAAAAGGAACCCTGGATGTTGTTTCAAGAATAAAATTGTCTTCCTAAGATGTTTTTAGGTGACTGTTCTATTAGGGTTTTCAGCAAATTCTTGGGCGATTCCTACGGTTCATGAATAGAGTACAGGTGTGGATTTGCGAAGAATCATTTAATAGTGACAATAGATGTAATGTAAATGTGCTGTGTTTAATGAAAAAGAAATAAATTTATCCTATAGCCTGGAAAACTATTACTCACACTTAACCTACCCCGTACCGACCACTTTTTTACCCAACCAGAACCAGCGAGAAAGTGCTCACATGAAGTGAAAAATATTCTAAACAGGTGTATGCTGCCTTCATGGACTTGGAGAAAGCTTATAACAGAATTGATAGGCAAGGTATGTGGAAGGTATTAAGAATATATGGAGTGAAGGGGAAATTGTTGAGTGAAGTGAAGAGTATGTGCGAAGTAGCTAGGGCTACTATGCTAGTGGATGGTGGGCTGAATGAGTTCTTTGATCTGAATGTGGGACTGAAACAGGGTTGTGTGAGGTCTCCATGGCTGTTTAATATATATATGGATGGGGTTGTAAAGGAGGTGCAAGGTAGGGCAGTGGATGTGGAGGTGGCTCTAATGAATGAGGATGATATGTGGAAGATTCCGGTGCTGTTGTTTGCTGATGATACAGTATTGTTGAGCGAAGATGAATGGGAGTTTCAAGGTTTAGTGAATGAATCTGGGACTTGTGTAAGAAGAGGAATCTGAAAGTCAATGAAAAAGTTGTGATGTTTGAGTGGAATGAAGTCATAGAATGCACAGTGAGGTTGGATGGTGAGAGTATGGAGAATATGAGTGCACTCAAGTACTTGGGTAGTGTGATGAGTAAAGATGGAAGTTTTCGGGATGAAATACTTGAAAGGGTACAGCAGGGAAGGAAGGTTGTTGGTTCACTGAAAGCGGTGATGAGAAACAGGGAGGTGAGTATGGAAGTCAAGAAGTCACTGCATGACAGTACGGTGATCCCTACCCTGACGTATGGAAACAAGGCATGGACCTTGCTAGAGCGTAACAAGTCATGAGTGAGAGCAGTGAAAATGAGTTACTTGAGAGGAACATGTGGAGTGACATGGAGGGACTGATTGACGAGTGAAGAAGTGAAGGAATGTTGTGGGGTGGATGTGGATGTGGTTGAGAAGATTTGGAGAAATACACTGAGATGGTTTGGACATGTGGAGAGAATGGAGAATGAAAGACTGACTAGGAGGGTGTATGTAGGTGAGGTGGAGGGAGGGAGAGGGAGAGGAAGACCGAGGATGAGGTGAAAGGATGGAGTTGAGAGTTATATGAGGGAGGGGGGAGTGACCTGGGGAGAGAGTAGCCAAATGGTCGGTGACAGAGCGACTTGGAGGCGTTTTGTCTGTGGCCACCATTTGCGGGATTAGGGAGTCGGGCTATAGATAGATAGACAGACATTATTTTAGTTTCGTTTGCACCAGACACAGGAGAGACGAGATGCCCCGCTCTGCTCTACTAGGCCAGCTCGGCCCCAAATGGCCCATATCTAATAAGTATCTTTAAATGAGTCAAGCTCTGTACTAGGTCCAACTAAATATTGTTCTAATATAAAAGAGGAAGTTTAAGTAAAAGTGTTGTTCCAAAAACAGAATACAACAAATATTGTGGATGCACCGAACAAGCAAACCAGCTGTTTAGTGTTTTGTCTACGGCATACAGGAATGCAAACCGTGAGTAGATCCTTCTCATAGTACCACAAGATAAGCATCATGTTTAGTAAAGTAAATATGGAAGGAGTTAAGAAAAGGGATAAAGGTAGAAAGCAGGATGATGATTTCTACCTGAAAACGTTGGAAATGGAGACGTATAATAGGTTGGTAGAACGAGTGCACAGATTAGAAGAGGCATTTCAGAGTGAAATGGATGAAATTAAGAAGCAGTTGCACATGCAGAAGGAGGAAAATGAAAAATTAGTAAAGGAAGTTAACAGGAAAGACAACAATAGATGAGCTTTCAGTTGTGGTTCGTACACTCAGAAGGAAGATTAGTGAAATGGCAAGCACAGTTGTCAACCATGAGATTATAATGGAAGAGTTCAGAAATGATACAGAGACGATTAGGCAGGCTAGCACTCTGATAGATCATAACAGTGATACTGAGGAGAAGATAACCAGGTGAATGAAGCGATGCAAAGCTACAAAAAATGTTGTGGAAACCAAGTATGCTGAAATGGTGAAAGTAATGAAAGACTTAAAAGCAAAAGTCGAAGAAAAGAGCATTAAAAAGGAAGTAAAGAAAATAATCCAAAACAATCCAAAACTGGTCAAAAGGTTCAGCAGACATCAACATATCCATAGTAACCACTGGTATTCAGGACGAAATAAAAAGTAAGATTTCGAGAGACAAAAAGGATATGGCAAATGTAATGAACATATTGACGGAAGTATCAGAGGAAATCTGTAGTAAAGTCACAGAGGAAACACAAAAGGCTAGGGAAATATGAGAGAAATAAATCAAGGCCTCTGAAGGTAACCTTCCAGAGTGTAAACAATGTGTAGAAAATACTAAAAAACGCAAACAAACTTATGGAAAAAGAGGATTTAAAAAATGTATGGATAAAAAGATGCCAAACTCAAGAGGAACTGGGTTTACTAAAAGAGAACAGGGAGGAGGCAGAAACAAGAATGAGGGAAGATCAGACTAAGAGAAGAAATTTTTTTTTTCTTTTTTAAAGGAACTGGATTGCAGGTACGAAAGTTGTACATAAACAGTAGGGAATAAAAAGGAGGAAGGTAGTAGACCCAAGCCATGACGAGTATGTAAACAAGAGCTGATGTAATCAACTGTGGATGGAATCGTATCCAAATTACTAAAGAAGAATGATTATAGTAAAGAAAAGGAACCACATATTGTCTGCCTAACTGAAACAAAAATAACATCAAGGATATCAAATGATACCCTAAATCTAAAGGAATATAATATATGGAGAAGAGATAGAAGCTTAGAAAAAGGAGAAGGAATTATGATGTTAACGAAGAAAAATCTCCAGGTCAAACATATAGAACTAGATATACCCTCACAGGTAGAATTGATAGCAGTAGAGGTAAATACGTCTGAAGGGAAAATAAATGTGGCAAATTTATATGTGCCACCCAGATGAAACATTTGGGAAAAAAGGCGAATATGAAGACCCGGCAGAGTGTACAGTTCAAATTTTAAGAGCATTACTACATAGAATGGAGGAGAAATCTGAAACAATTATAGTATCTGGAGATTTCAATACAAATGTAAATTGGAATACTCTAGATATAAAAAGCCAGGACAGCTGTTCGGTCCAAAAGCTCCTAGATCTTCTGCGGGAGTTTTTCCTAATACAGCATGTAAAAGAAAGCACCAGAAAAAGAGGACTAGAAGTACTAGATGTACCATCAGTACTAGAAAATGATATTGACAGTACTGTATTATGTATCACCCTCCATTCGAGAGAAGTGACCATGCGGTATTAAATTGGACCTTCATTATTACATGTCACGAATTTTCTACATCGCAAAATTATGTAATGTATATTGTGACATCGAGTGATTTTGCGGGAGCAACGAATGATTCTAAAATGTACGAGATTTCGCTCATTCTCTCAACTGTCCGCTCGCGTACTTATATTCGCATCAAGTTGTCAAAACTTTCGTCATTCTTTTGCGAGTGATTGTTTTTATGTGCAGACGGTGCATTCCTCTGAGCGATAATTTCTTAATTATCCCTTCTGCCTCTCTGACCGTTGCCCGGCCACACCCTGTCACACGCCCTCACGTCGGACACTCGGAAACAGAGTCAGTCTGCTTTGTAGTCACGGTGCGTGCGGGTTATGCTTTTTGAAAGCTCGATTGATCACTTTTCTTAGCGATTTCAGATCTCAGCTTGTATTGGCGTGAATCCCAGAAGCTCCCGCCAACTTGGTGATTGACAGCAGCACAGTCTCACCTATACCGATCAGTATTTTCCTTTGTTTTCCTAGGCTTAAGTTTTTGAGTTATTTAGCTATTTGTCTGAGTGTTTGAGTGAGAGCGTTTCCCTTTCTTGATTTGAATTGGAATCATGTAACGTAAATTTATTTTCTTGTATTCAATAAATTTACAGTTCGTTTTCTTGAGCTTTGTTAAATGTAACAGTCGTGTTTAATTTCCCCACATATTTAGTACACTTTTGCTACTCCACATTAGCACAACTCTTACATTAATCACGACTGGTACTTAGGCCAGCTTTTGGCATTAATCCTTAAATCCGTTGTGCTAGCTAGGAGTTTGGCTCAGCCAAGATCCTGATTATTATTATTGTTATTATTATTTGAATGTTAAGGGGAGAAACTAACTTTCTTAGAGGCCAACGGTACAATATTACAGCCTACTTGAGCGTCTAGCCTCTGCTGTGTACCGTTGAGAAAGTCTATAAATTCTCGACTCTAGAGAATTGGCAAAGTAAGCCAGCATAAAAGTGAAATCTCTACTTGATTTCACGAGTCTATTTTCTCGTAATAAATGACTCGATAGTCATTCCTAGCACACATAGCTATACATTGTACAGTGTATACTCCAATTATACAGTATTACATTATCCTCATGAATTACACATTTTTCCCTCTGACATCTGGCGACCTCATTCCAGGATAAACTCCTGGCTTGGAATTATTACCAAATTACTCACTCACTCTTACTTTAGTCACTCAGTCTCAAACTGAGCACGATGGAATCCAGTGCATTCGTGCAAGAAGCTAAGGATATGAGGCTTACTAACCCCCATGAAATTCGAGATTATGTTCTGTTGCGCTTCAGTTACGAGCAGCAACACAAGAATGCCGCCCCTGAAGAGCGGAACATTCAGCGCGAACATGAGAAAGAACAACGTGAGTGTGAGGAACGAGAGTGTGACAAAGCACTGAACATGAGCATGCCAAGCGCGAGGCACGTGAATAACGTGAGCGTGCTGAGCGCGAGGAACGAGAGAGAGAATATAAACACGAGCTTGAAGTGCTGAAGCTGAAGCGAGATTCCATGGCTTCAGGCACATCGGGTGCAGCTAATCCAAGCTCCACTACTGCTCTCTCAGCACCTTTTCTAGCAACTCCACATCTCAAGCTTCCTTCTTACAAGGAAGGCGAGCGAATCGAGTCATTTATAGCTCGTTTCGAAGACATGGCAAAGCTGTACGATCTGGATGAGGCAGCTAAGCGGCTTCAGTTCCTTAGCCTGTTTGAGGGCCCTGCCCTCGACATTCTCCACAGAATTCGCGGAGATAATCTCATGTATGAGATGATGAAGACCGCACTCATCA
>JAGKTI010041090.1:0-10303 GCA_018397915.1 Birgus latro
GAAAAAGTTAGGTATGGCAAAGGTGTTCACTGTTCACCAACAGCACCAGTCATTCTTGACCCTAACCTAACCTAAATCAGAAAACGACCTACCTACCTCCCTACCGGGCATGCATAGCACTTATTTAAAACCCCATTCACATAAATAATTGGCACAAAGCATGAATTAATCGAATTTTAACCCAGAAATGATGAATTTGAGGTGAGTAAGGCAGGGGAGTTCACCAACTGACTACATAATGAACATAAGGAAGAGACATGATTATTACTGAGAAAATCACCTTTTCACAGCCTATGCACTCAAATATGGGACACAAAGCATGAAGTAAATAAAATGTAACCAGAAAAATTATGATTTAGAGGTGTGTAGGGCAAAATGTTCACCAGTTGACTAGATAGTGAACATATGTAAGAGACATGGTAATCACTGAGAGAATCACTTCTTTCACAGCCTGTGCACTCAAATATTGGACACAAAGCATGAAGTAAATAAAATATAACCAGAGAATACAGATTTAGAAGTGATTATGGAAAATATTTAGCAGTTGACAATGTTTACTTACATGTCCATGATTGTTGTTTACTCCTTGTTTACCCCCCACCTCTAAGGCTTTTACAGAGGTCATAATTGCTCTTGAAGCATGTCCAGTAATCCAGTGTTTAAGTACACTAAATCCTTAGCACTGTGACTTATGATTATTTAAACGAGAATGAAAATATCGCAAACGATCGGACAGCCGTCCACTGTTCACGGGAGTTGAGACAGAACTTGAAGGAGGGAAATTGGGCGGGAAGGGAGCTAGTTGGCGTGCGCGGGAAATTCAAACTGACGCGGTCGGAAAAAATAAGATTTTTTTCGTTTTTTCTTGCAGTTTTGGGGTTTCAGCCATCAGCCCACGATGTCCGAATAGTGATGTAACCGGATAGTTGAGTGATTACTGTAATGATTAAAACTGCTTTCCAGCATGAATGGCTAAGTCCAGAGTATGTTAATCACATATATAGGTAGTATAGCTGTAGTGGCTCACTTAAAATGTCATGGTTTTCTAGATTTTAATACAATCTTCAGACATGTACATCTTATTTACTTTGAAAAGCTTATCACTGGAGGCTCCGTGGTTGAAGTGAGCAACACTTTTTGGTCACAGTGTCTTCCCTCATGCTAGATATTTATTCTGAGGAGATGCTCGAATCTGCGCATCATTTAACCCCTCAACAGCGGGTCATCACTGTGGTGACAGTCGGTGGCAATGGATTAGACTGCGGGGCGTCACTTTGGTGATTCTGTGTTGTTTTGAATTCGTCGGGGCTTTCAAGATATAAATATATGTAACAAAGTAAGGGAGAAGCCTGACTGATATTTATATTCACCTGGAACTACCAAATTTATTATGTATTGTCTAGATTTCCTACGACTTATTTCAAAGCATATATGTTAGCAGCTGACATTTTCAACCCTTGGCTACCCAGATACGTACATCATTCAGTAAAATGTCGTCCTTAAAGGTGGAATCACGTCGCCGTGGCGCCCCTCCATTTCCGCCACTTTTAAAAGGCCCTGTGACCTTCACCCTTACTAAACATCGTGTGGGAAGCGGTAAATGACTGTAGATATATATAAGTGTAATAGAGTACTATAAATAATAAAGTGTGAGTGTGTATATGAATAAGAAATTATGAATAAGAAATGACCGAATACAAGCTGCGAACTAGCGCGATTGGGAGGCTCGTATGCGATCGTATTTTAAATTGCTTTCACAGTGTTTTTTTGTGGGAGTATGGATTCAAAACTACTTGGAAATAACTGAATAGTGTTTCTAGTGATAATATCAGGCACTGATATTCATATAACGGGCTGTTAGGAAGTGTAAATTGGAGACTTCGTTACCCAACTTCAGAAGTCTCCACAAGTCCTACGGTAGTCGAAGAAGGCTCAACATACATCCCAGGAGAAAGCTGAAAGTATGCGCCATATGCATATGAAATCATAATACAGTATTCTAGGACTGATAACTGATTTTTGGCAAATATTTATAAAAAGTAAGTCGGAGCACGAATTACCCCCGGCGGGAAGGGCAAGAACCACCTCCATCAATGCCGTGGTTAAGGGGTTAAGCACACAAACAGTGACAGTTTACACACGATCGTCCACACATACACATCAGAAAACGTTCACACTCATCAATTTACCTTCTTTCCTTTGTGTACACACACACACACACACACACACGAGATACTGAATTGCAGACCTTGTACGTATAGCGCAGTAACAAAGAAGCACAGGCAAGATCAATATGTAACGTTTCTCCATCAACTAAAGGACTTTTTCACTGTACAGTACAAGCTGAGTTTCAATGAAGATTTCAAATGTTGTTCAACCCCTCGTCTCAGTATTACTGGCCTTTTATTGCCCCATCTACTGCCTTCTTTCTTACTATATTCAGTAAATCACTTTTTTATTTAGACTACAGTGAGAAGGGTGACTGTAAATATTATGAATAAATAAAGAACATACAATAATCTCTTTAAGACTCGGATGCCCAAGTCTCGGACATTTTGGGCTTGGGTCCATTAGTCCAAGTCTCGGAATATTCCCTAAGATATTCGGACATCTGGGACACCAAAAATGACCAAAAAAAACATCAAAATGCAAAAAAAAAAAAAGCCGGTATGTGTTCATCCCTACTCTAAACTTCCAGTGCGGTGACAAACAGCTGTGTTCTGGTGCGTAGTTCCGGCAACATCCGCAAAAGTGCCCCTGCATCCTCCCCATTTCCCGCCTACCTACTGTCGTGACTGCACACTCATCACCATGGCTGCCCACGTGAATGCTTTTGTGGTGGACAGTGAATAAACTGCAATACCTCACCACTACACCATATGGGAATTTACAGTGCTGTGTAGTGTTAAGAAATTAAAATTCAGAGTGCAAAGGATTAAGTGCATAGTGCAACACTAGCGTGTTGCAACTGGCGTGACGTAAGAACAGACTGTGCAGTGTTAAACAATTATAATTCATAGTGCAAAGGATTAAGTGCTGTGCAACACTGGATTACTGTACATGCCTCAAGTGCACCTTCACCACTGTCAGATCCATAAAGCAGGCAGGTTAATCTTCGCGACGGCCACGGACATATTGTAAGTACCCTGTACACTGCTAAATATTTTCCTTTCTCACTTCTAATTTCTCATTCTCTAGTTCGTTTTAATTTATCTTATGGTTTCTGTCCTTTATTTGTGTGAATAGGGTCTTAAATAGGTGCTGTGCATGTCCAGTAGGGAGTTCTTTAGGTGGCTTTCAAAGTTTGGCTGGGTTGGGGTCTATAAGTACCTGTCTAGGGGCATTTTTCGCAAGTCTCGTACAAGACCAAGTCCCGGATGTTGTTTGGGCTCTATTACGTCGGATCTTGGAGGGATTACTGTAATAACTAATGGGTGAGGCCAGTTTGTGCTTATTCACATGGCGTGTGTACACTTTACATACATAAACTCACACTACGAATACATAGCATACCTCACTCTCAACTTGCTGCTTTCAGCATTCTTTTCTTTGTTTTTTCTCTCCTTTCCACTCACCCACTTATTATCATGGACCTTTAATGATTCTAAGTAAGACTATTAAGCTGTCCACATAATAACATTCATTCATACAATATAGGTACACCTTGATATATGATACCCCTAGATGCGATACCTCGGCTTAACGATGGGGGTAGAAATACTACCATATCCCGCCTAACGATGGCCAAACCCCGGTTTAACGATGAGTTTTGATTTTTTTAAACCAGTTTTGATGATAGGCTAAAATTGTGTTTAGGCTGATTTATAAACAGATTTTAGACTTATATTAATGTGTTTGTGGAAGGTATTAAGAATATATGGAGTGGATGGAAAGTTGTTGAAGGCAGTGAAGAGTATGTATGAGGGTGCTAAGGCTGCAGTGCGTGCGGATGGCAAACTGAGTGAATCTTTCCATTTGAAGGTTGGATTGAAACAAGGATGTGTCATGTCTCCATGGTTGTTCAATCTGTATATGGATGGGGTTATAAAAGAGATACAAGGTCGGGCAGTGGATGTTGGAGCGGACCTAGTGAGAGAGGGCAGTCTTTGGAAACTCCCTGTACTGTTGTTTGCAGATGATACTGTGTTGTTGAGTGAAGACGAAGGGGAGCTGCAAGGCTTGGTAGATGAGTTTGGGAGAGTGTGTAAGAAACGGAATCTAAAGGTGAATGTGGGGAAGAGTAAAGTGATGGTCTTCGAGAGAAGTGAAGCCAGTGAGTGTACAGTGAGATTGGATGGGAAGGAAACGGAGAATGTGAGTGAATTTAAGTACTTGGGCAGTGTGATGAGTAAGGATGGTAGTCTGGAGGGTGAAGTGCTCGAAAGGGTACAGCAGGGAAGGAAGGTTGCTGGTTCGTTGAAAGCAGTGATAAGAAATAGGGAGGTGAGCATGGAAGTGAAAAAGTTGTTACATGACAGTATTGTGATACCAACTCTAACATATGGAAGTGAAGCTTGGACCCTGTTGGAAGGACAGAAGTCAAGAGTGAGAGCAGTGGAAATGAGTTATTTGAGAGGAGCATGTGGAGTCACATGGAGAGACAGACTAACAAATGAGGAAGTGAAGGAGCGTTTTGGTGTGGGTGAGGATGTGATGGGAAGCGTTAGGAGAAACACGTTAAGGTGGTTTGGGCATGTGGAGAGGATGGACAGTGAAAAATTGACGAGGAAAGTGTATGTGAGTGAGGTGGAGGGGGTGAGAGGGAGGGGGAGGCCGAGGATGAGGTGGAGGGATGGAGTGGAGAGGTATATGAGAGAGGGGGGTGTGAGTTGGGAGCGTGGTAGTGAAATGGCAGGGGACAGAGTGACATGGAGGCGATTTGTTTGTGGCCACCCCGTTCGGGATTGAGGCGTCTGGCAATAGATAGTTAGATTAATGTGTTTTAGCCATAGGTGGGGTGAACACTGTCTTAGCCATAGGTGGGGTGAACATTGTCATTTGGGGGCACAGTTTACTAAGCTTGATTTTTCAAGACTTATATTTGACGATTTTCTTATTTTATTTGTTGGTTTTAGTGAGTTATTTACAGGTGTTAGGCTTAGGTTAGCTTCTTTTATACATGTTAGGCTATTTAGATTGGCTTTAAACTTGTTTTTGGACTCATGTGGGTAGGTTTAGGACTTGGTTCAAGGGGAAACGTAAGACTCAAAAACGCATCCCTATACTTAAATCTACCCCGAGAAACAATACCTCACCTAACGATGGGTTTTTACTTAACCAACTGCATCATTAAACTTGGGTATACCCGTAACAGGCAGAAAAATGGATGTAAACTTCAAAAAAAGTCATTTTAATGTTTCTTCCATCCATATCCAATATCTCGATATCGACACCAAATATCAGCATTGGTTTGATATAAAAAAAAAATGAAAATATCGGCGAAATATCAGTTCGGCGAACTGTATCGGTAACAGTACTAGATGAAATTCAGCTAACTTCACAACAAACCTCAACTACTGTCTCCACTGGCACTGAAGCCAAGGTTCTCATCATTCCTCAATTCCAAAAGGTCTCACGTATGCAAGTTCATGTTTAGGCAACACCTATTCTTTAGTGAAGTATACTCATCAAGCAATAATCCAAACCTGGCCCCTCCTTTTCACTTTGTGTTTATGTCAAATATTACCCTTTCTTTTGAATCTTCATACTTTTTGTATACTAGATAATAGGAGATGGGTTTTGAGGCAATCCATAATAGGAGATGGGTTTTGAGGCAATGTGAAGCCCTGTTCAAGGAGTGATTTTAATATTAACTAACTCCTATATTATGGCATTTATTAAGAATCTACTGACAGCTGCCAGTTTGCTAATGATTAACTCCCTTGTCTCTTTCTTCAAAAATGATGCTATTTTTGGCTGCACATGTTTCCTCTTTACATCATTATTTCACTGTCCTCAGAAACTGTTGGATGTTTAGGCATTTCAGTCTTGTCAATACATTGTTTAATTTTCAAGTGATGAATCATGCCACCACTGGACCATCTCCTGCATAGTATTACAGCATTACACATTCTACATTTTAATGAAACTTCACTTTTCGGTTTTTCAAAATATGCCGTGCAAAAGACTTTATTCCTTGATGAATCAGCCATTATTTGTGCCATACAATAACTACTCATAGGTATTTAGGAAAGTACCATTTGCATATTAAATCACTAGTGCCATTTGCATATTAAATCAACTGAAAAAAGGGGGATGACAACACCCACATACTTATGCACAGTGTACTGTGCATGAACTTTGAAAATTGTCTATGAATTGTATCAATCAGTAGAGGAATCAGTAAATATGAAGATACAGTACTTATTGAAACAGAAAGAGACAGACAGACAGACAGATAGGTTTAATGTAAAATGATAGACAGCCAATTCTTTTACATGCTACACATGGTAACAGTGCAAACACAACAGCACACAACCTCACATGACAAAAGAAAATGACTAATTTTGTTACTCCTGTACCTTCTGAGAGGTGGTTACCACAATCAAAACAAACTGAACCTGGTCAAGATGCATATATCGTGGTACATACTGTCTCTCTCTCTCTCTTAAAAATATATTTTAAATTAACTCCAGTGACAGCTATAATTTTAATGCTCTAATGAGTTTAACCAATTATAATCCTCTAATGAGTTTAAATAACCACTCATTATGCTCTAAGGAGTTTAATTAACAACTTATAATGCTCTAAGGAGTTTAATCAACCAATTACAATGCTCTATAATTAACCACTTATAATGATCTAAGGAGTTTTAATTAACTGCTTATAATGCTCTAAGGAGTTTAACTGACCACTTATAATGCTCTAAGGAGTTTAATTAACCCCTTATAATGCTCTAATGAGTTTAATTAACCTTTTATGTCTGATTTATCATATTAACCCTTTGAGATTTTCGGCCCTCTGCCGATTGTGTCTGTGCTAGATTCAGCCAGGCGCACATAGAGCGCACTGTCATGCAGTGATATTTGTACTTAATCGGCCACTGTACACGAAATTTTTAAGGTAGATTAATCAATTTGGTACCATTTTAAAGCTGAATAGTTGCTCTTTATTGTAGCATGGTTAAAAAAGGTAAATATGATAGTTAAAAGGCCAATAGGACAAGTAGAAGTTAGCCAAAATGGAAAATTGCACACCCTTCCATTGAAAAATACTGTACAAAAAAAAAAAAAAAGTATTAGAGTTACATGAAATTTGATAGCACCATGTCAATTGACAGTAAATTCTCTTTTTATTCATATACAGTATAGTACATCCCCCTAGTACGCGAGTTCCAAGTACGCGCAACACCTAGTGCGCGAGGACCTATTTTTAAATATTTTTTATATGTTACTAACCAGAGTACGCGAGTCAACCCACACAACGCGAGGGGCCAGGAGAAAAAACGGTGTTTTCCGGTGTGAACCCCGAGTGCGCTACCTGCCTCTCCGCTACGCACCACCCTCATCACCCATTTCAATAATAAAGTTCGGATTCACATGAATAATGGTTATTTCACAAATGCCAAGTTGTTATACTACAAACCAGTGGAGGTGGAAGGGACGGCGACGGGCAAGTCAGGGGAGGTGGTGAGGGGAGGATCCTCCATCTCCTCCTCGCTATTGCTCACATTTTCGCCAATTTCCTTCACCTCTTCTTGTTTGCCTGTTTCATTCTTCATCTTGTTATGAAAATTATGTCCATAATAAGATGAGGAATGAAACAGACAAACAAGAAGAGGTGAAGGAAATTGCCAAAAATGTGAGCAGTAACAAGGAGGAGATGAAGGATCCTCCCTTCTCCTGACTCGCCTGCCATCGTCTCCTCCAACTCCACTGACCCAACAGCTGCCTCCCCCTCCACATCCATGTCTAATTGGTGCCATTTTCTGGAGCCAATTAGACGTTATTGGCGAGTTCCTTCTGTACTGTACTGTCTTAGATATTTTCCCTCAAATGGGTCAAAAAGGTCACTGACAGAGGGGGGGTGCAGCCCATATGTTACTTTTCCCATAAGTTTCTGTATTCCTAGTACGCGAGCACCTATGCCGCCCATATAGGCGCGTACTAGGGGTGTGTACTGTATAAGTTATGGCAATTTATGTTAGTTTTCACAGAGAAAAGCAAAAGCTCTTGCTGTCACACAGACAAACATCCATGCTGGTAATACAGTACTGATATTATTCATGGTAAAAACCTATTTATTCTGCATACCTATCTGACATACTTGTCACTGTAAAAACAAATAGTTGGAAAAGGATAAACAGGATAGTATATGTGGAACAAGGCCAGATAGGAGATGGAAAACATGAAAAAAAAAAAAAAAAACGATATATTGTTTCATATGAATCGAATTCGAGTCATCAGAATCTCAACAATTAGATTTATGATCACGAAATCACGTCACTGGACTCTGAAAGGGTTAATAATTGCTGCTAATTGATTTTATTCACCTTAGGATAGGTTTCTCAAAATGGAAGAGTTAGACACAGCCTTCCTTAATTTCCTCTCTACTAGAGGATTCTCATAAGTTGAATACATTGTATGTCATTTTGGGGTTGTATGCCTTAGTGCAATACTGTACTGTACATGTAAACTCTTATGAACAAGTATGAGGAGAGGTGTAATATCAGAACTGCAGTTCTGATTTATGTTAAAAATTCTGATCCTTCACCAAGATTGAAAATCTCAGGAATTCGGTCATTTTCCCGGGATATAATACAGTAATAGGATTTTTTTCCCACCGGGATCCTGGGAGGGAAACCCTAGAACAAACTGATGACAAATTGGATGCCATTGCATATTTGGGTTTGTCAACAAAATGGTGGATAAACATGTACATGGGAACTCAGTGAAGAATGCATAAAAATTTGTTTAAAGCTGCCATCTAATAATAGTACATGTTGTTGTTATTGTTGCTGTACCCGTCTGTCTGGCCGAGCAGATCCACTGACCACAACCAAATAGCTGCATTGCTGTGGCAGACAGCATCTCACCAAGGTCAAAACAAGGTTCATCCACATGGCGAGAAGCGGGGAAAATGGAGGAGGCATAGCCCCCATGAGGATGAGCTGTGTGTAGAAGATATGTAGAAGCAGTCTCAGTCAAGACTTTGACTACCTGGTAAATGTGGTTGAGGTTCCTGCCACAAAATGTTCTCCAAGACCAGCTGCTACGACTTGGCCTCATGTCACTCCTATAGTAATAGTAGTTGTTCCCTAAGCAGTCTGGCCGAAAAGCCCCGAGTCCCTAAGGAAGGCCATGGCTGAGACTGGGCTTTCCCACAGGGCTCTCAAGAGGTGTATGTTGTGTTGTTGGCGTAGGTGATTGTGTGCAATGCAGTCTTCCATAATGTGCTTAATAGTATAGGGTGCCGTGTTGCATCCTGGACAGGTTTCAGCGACCGAGTCATCCAGCCTCTTCTGATAACTCAAGAGGGCTGGATGATGACCACATCTCAGCCTGGCCAGGTGGACCCTCTCCTCACGAGGGAGGTAGGATTCAGAAGGATGGATATAGGAGGCAGTGCATGCAGCTGTGTGTTGTCTTTAAGTGACTGGATGGAGCGGCAAGTGATTTGAGTATGGATATGCTTCTGGAAGCTGGTCTGAGGCAGGCGAGGGGGGAGAGATGACAGTATTTGTGTATGATATCGTGTGCTGGATGTTGTTTTGATGTTCCTTGTGTGTGTGTATGAATGTGCTGCCATGTACTGTAGCGGATGTTGTGGGTTTGTGGAGGCTGCAGTGAGAATTTGGGTGGCTCTCATGTCTAGATGATCCTTGACTTTGAGGACTTTGGTTTCTTGGTGTAGGTGGTCTGTGGGTGTAGTAGCTGTGCAGCCTGTGATTATTTTTAGGGCCTTGTTCTGTATGGTCTGAAGAGTGTTATATTATGTTTTAGTGAGCTTAGAAGCCCAAGAAAGGCTAGCATACTTCATCAATGAACGTATATATTGTTTATATACTGTGGCGGTGGTTTCTTTGTTGTGTCCAAATGTTGTATGGGCAAGTGACCTCAAGGCATTGAGTCTTGGTGTTAATTTTTTTTTTTTTTTTTTTTATGCATGGAAGAAGGAACCAAAGGCCACGGGCCTGCATACTGTTCCTTCCAAGAAAAAGCAAAAACAGTACAAAAGAGAGCCAAATTCAAGATCCGTTCAATTCGAGATGCCTGGACACACTGCGTTTGAAAGACTGGAGATCATAGGAAGTAGGAAATACAGACAGAGGAAGACAGTTCCAGAGTTGACCAGTTGCATAAAT
>JAGKTI010041091.1:0-10303 GCA_018397915.1 Birgus latro
TGTGTGTGTGTGTGTGTGTGTGTGTGTGTGTGTGTATTTACCTAATTGTATTTACCTAATTGTGATATACAGGAAATGAGCTACGCTCGTGGGGTCCCGTCTCTATTTCTCAATAAGTCAAATCTTGCCTTAAACTCATTTAAGTTTTTAGACTGGACGATCTCTTTGTCCAGGCTATTCCACAGGTCTATACATCTATAAGGAAAACTATATTTCTTGATGTCCTTCGAGCAGCTTGGCTTCTTTAGTTTCATTCCGTGTCCTCTTGTTGCTCTCTCATCCCACACAAACAGATTTTCTCTGTCAATTTTATCTACTCCTATCATGGTCCTGAACACTGCAATCATGTCACCCCTCTCTCTCCTTTCCTCTAAGGAGGGCAAATCCAGCCTTTCCAGCCTCTCTCTGTATGGCAAATCTGCCAGACTAGGGACCATCTTGGTTGCTGTTCTTTGTATTCTCTCAATCTTGGTTATATCTTTCTTTTTGTGTGGCGACCACACTACTGCTGCATATTCTAACCTGGGCCAGATCATGGCCACTATCAATTTTTTTATCATCTCCTCATCCATGTAATGAAATGCCACTCTTATATTGGTCAAGAGTTTATATGTCTCTCTCACTATCTTATTTATGTGCTTTTCAGGTGACAAACTATCCTGGACCAGCACTCCCAAATCTTTCTCTTCTCTCGCTTTTCTAATTCGTTCATTACCCATCAAATAATTCAATGATGGCCTCTTGGTACTTTTACCCATTTCCAATATTTTACATTTTTCTGCGCTGAATTTCATTTCCCACATCCGGCTCCAATCATATATCCTATCCAGATCCTCCTGTAGCATTTTACAGTCCTCTTCAACCTCTACCTTTCTCAAGATCTTTGCATCATCAGCAAACAGGCTTGCGTAGCTGTTCACTCCATCTACCATATCATTTACATAAATCAAGAACATTACTGGTGCCAACACCGAGCCCTGTGGGACACCACTTGTTACTTCCCTCCATCCAGATGTCCTGTCCTTTATTACTGTCCTCATTTGTCTGTCACTCAAAAAGTCTCTCATCCATTCCAGGAGGCTTCCCTTCAGTCCTCCTATATGCTCTAATTTCCATAATAGTCTCTTGTGGGGTACTTTGTCGAAGGCCTTCTCCAAATCTAAGTACACACAATCCACCCAACCGTCTCTCTCCTGTAGCACGTCAATCGCCCTTGAGTAGAAGCTCAACAAGTTGGAAACACATGACCTTCCACTTCTGAATCCAAACTGACTTTCAGTCAAAATATTCATCTCTTCCAGATATTTTATCCATCTATCTTTCAGGATTCTCTCACACAATTTCGCAACCATGCTGGTTAGGGACACTGGTCTATAATTCAGGGGTTCTTCCTTGTTTCCTCCCTTATAGATTGGCACCACATTTGCCCTCTTCCATTCCCGAGGCACTTTCCCCTCTTCCAAGGAGCACACAATTAAATTGTGAATCTTATCCGCCAGTTGTTCTCTGCATTCCTTCAGTACCCAATTAGAGATTCCATCCGGTCCTGGGGCCTTCCTTACATCTTGAGCTCCCAGTAATTTATACACTTCCTGCACTTCCACTTTTATATCTTTTATCACTACATTTCTAATCACTTCCTCTCCTTCCACAAACTCCCTTTCCTTAGTGAAAACCGATTGGAAGCATTTGTTCATTACTTCAGCTTGCATTACTGCATCCTTGTAGACCTCTCCTTCTACTTTCAGTTTGGTGATTCCTTCCCTTTGCTTCAATTTGCCATTAACAAATCTATAAAACAATTTGGGTTCATCCTTACATTTGTCAATTATACCTTTTTCAAAGTTCCTTTCTTCCTCTCTACGTATTCCTGTATATTCATTTCTATTCTTTTATATTCTTCCTTTGTTCTGATATTACCTCTCTTTTTCCATTGGTTCCATGCCTTGTCCCTCTCTTTTTTCGCTATTATACACCTTCTATTAAACCACACCTTTTTCCTGTTTTCTTTCCCACTTACTCTTGGCACATATTTTTCCACTCCCAAATTGTAGAGGTCCAAAAAGATATCCCACTTCCTTTGTATCTCTCTTGTTTCTCTGAACCCTCTCCAGTCTGCATTTTCAAAAAATTTTCTCAATTCTGCAAAGTTTGCTTTCCCAAAGTTGTATCGTCCTTGCCTATAAAGCTCATCTCTTGGCACCATGTTCCCTATCATCATCTGGAACTCAATGACCACATGATCACTCTTTCCTATAGGACACAGATAATTTAATGATTCAGTTACATCAGGCTCCCTGGATAGTAGCAAATCTAATCTTGCTTGTGTGTCATCACCTCTGAATCGTGTCTCTTCTTTAACCCACTGTGTCATTACATTATTCATTGCTATATTTAACAATTTAGTGCCCCACGAATCTTCGCTGCCTCCCGAGTCCCATTCCTCCCAGTTCACCTCTTTACAATTAAAGTCACCCATTAGGATTATATTGTTGCTTTTCTCGATCACTTTCTGTAGATAACTAACCATGTCTGACAACATCTCCTGGTATTCATCGTCATTCCATGCTCTCGTCTTAGGGGGAACATATACCACTGCCATATCTCTCTTACCATTCTCCCCAGTTTCTAATTTCAAATTTATGGCTTTGGCCCTGCCCTCTGCCATTTCCACAGTATCTACGTTTATATTGTCCTTCACTGCTATCATCACTCCTCCTCCCATTTTTTCTTTTCTGTCTCTTCTCCATAATTTGTATTTCCCACCTCCCATATGAATATCAATATCTTCTTTCAATTTAGTTTCTACAAAGCACATAACATCAGGTTCGTGTGCCCTCAAAAAATCGTTGATTTCTAACCTTGCCGATATTAGTCCATCAATGTTTGTGTACGCCACTTTCAAACTTTTTTCATCGTTTTTTATACTCTCGTCTCCCCTTCCTTCCGTCGATACCACTTCCTCAATTTCTGGTCCATAACTCTCCAATAGAACTCTGTCTTCTCTTTCTCCGTTCGTTGTTCGTTTTTTATCTTTGCTTCCTTTACTAACTCCTTTAATTTAGCTCTTTCCTCTTCATTTGCATCTCTCCTAATCCAAACATTTTTAAACCCCTCTTTCTCTGACAATTTCCACGTTCTACTTATGATTTCATTCAATATTACTTGGGACTTAAACTTTACCTTCATGAGCCTTGCCCCACCATCCTCGTACTTTCCTAACCTAAACACTTCTTCAATCTCTTCTTGGGCTTCATTGTTTCCTTCCATAACCACTGATATTATTTCTTTAGCCTTGCTCAGTTCCTCTCTTTCTCTTTCAGATCTCACTGTCATTCGTTTTTCTTTTATTCCTGAAATTATCACACATTTTTTCTTGTCTGCTACATCCCTAACCAAAGATTCTCTACTTCTTAGTACTCTAACCACTTCCTTTTCCACTTTTTCCTTACTTTGTTGCTCTATGATTTCCTTCAAATTTACATTTCCTTCCTCCTGTATTTTCTTCCACCCCTTATGTTGCTCCTTGATTTCCTGAATATGCTCATCTTGCCTCCTCGATTTTGATTCGTATTCATCTAGTTTACTTTTTATTCTGTCCCTTTCTTCTTCCAAACTCTTATTCTCCCTCTTCAGCTGTTTTATTTCATTTGATGCGGATTCATTATTCGCCTTTAATTCTGTAACTTCTTTTTCTTGTTCCTCACTACGTGCGCTAACCTTTTCCAGTCTATTCTGTAGGACTTTGATCTCTCTCTCTTGCTCTATGGTCCGTTCCTGCAGCTGCTTAATTACTTCCCATACCTTTTTTAACTCCTGGACATTCCTCTCTGCCGTTTTCTCTACTCCTGCTACTCTTGTTTGTTGCAGCTTATCACTTCCTTTGCCTACATTTAGCTCGGAGAAGCCCGCAAATTCCCCCTCGCCAGTTGTAAACAATCCTACGTCTCTCTCCGCCATGATGCAACCATATGGAAACTTTCTTTTTCACTTTGTCTCGTATTTTTCGGGCCGAAACTTGTGTTTTTTTAAACTAATATCCGACGGGACCACCACTCACGCATTCAACCACATAATCACAATAGGCTATCTCCTTTTCGCTGCTAGTTCTGCGATTATTTCCCCTCGATCCAGGAGCAGCTCCGTCTCTCTCCCTCTACGACCCGTGTGTGTGTGTGTGTGTGCATTTTTGTTTATTTGTATTTACCTAATTGTGATATACAGGAAATGAGCTACGCTCGTGGGGTCCCGTCTCTGTTTCTCAATAAGTCAAATTTAGCTTTAAACTAGTTTAAGCTTTTAGACTGGACGATCTCTTTGTCCAGTCTATTCCACAGGTCTATGCATCTATACGGAAAACTATATTTCTTGATGTCCTTCAAGCAGCGCGGCTTCTTCAGTTTCAGTCCATGTCCTCTTGTTGCTCTCTTATCCCATAAAAACAGATCTTCTCTATCAATTTTATCTACTCCCATCATGGTCCTGAACACTGCAATCATGTCACCCCTCTCTCTCCTTTCCTCTAAGGATGGCAAATCCAGCCTTTCTAGCCTCTCACTATATGACAGATCTGCCAAACTGGGGACCATCTTGGTTGCTGTTCTTTGTATTCTCTCAATCTTGTTTATATCTTTCTTTTTGTGTGGGGACCACACTACTGCCGCATATTCTAACCTGGGGCGGATCATGGCCACTATCAGTTTTTTCATCATCTCTTCATTCATGTAATGGAATGCCACTCTTATGTTGGTCAAGAGTTTATATGTCTCTCTAACTATCTTGTTGATGTGTTTTTCAGGTGACAAACTATCCTGGAACAGCACTCCTAAATCTTTCTCTTCTCTCGCTTTTGTGATTGGTTCATTACCCATCATATAGTTCAGTGATGGTCTCTTGGTGCTTTTACCCATTTCCAATATTTTACATTTTTTTGCATTGAATTTCAGTTCCCACATCCGGCTCCAGTCATGTATCCTATCCAGATCCTCCTGCAGCATTTTACAGTCCTCCTCAACCTCTACCTTCCTCAAGATCTTGGCATCATCAGCAAACAGACTTGCATAACTGTTTACTCCATCTACCATATCATTTATGTAAATCAGGAACATTACTGGTGCCAACACCGAGCCCTGTGGGACACCACTTGTTACTTCTCTCCATCCAGACATCCTGTCCTTTATTACTGTCCTCATTTGTCTGTCTCTCAAAAAGTCTTTCATCCATTCCAAGAGGTTACCCTTCAGTCCTCCTATATGCTCTAGTTTCCACATTAGTCTCTTATGGGGTACCTTGTCAAAGGCCTTCTCCAAATCTAAATATACACAATCCACCCAACCGTCTCTCTCCTGCAGCACATCAATCGCTTTTGAGTAAAAGCTCAACAAGTTGGAAACACATGACCTTCCACTTCTAAATCCAAACTGACTTTCAGTCAAAATATTCATCTCTTCCAGATATTTTATCCACCTATCTTTCAGAATCTTCTCGCACAATTTTGCAACCATGCTGGTTAGGGACACTGGTCTATAGTTCAGGGGTTCTTCCTTGTTTCCTCCCTTATAAATTGGTACCACATTTGCTCTCTTCCATTCCCGAGGCACTTTCCCTTCTTCCAGCGAACACACAATTAAACTGTGAATCTTATCTGCCAGTTGGTCTCTGCATTCCTTCAGTACCCAATTTGAAATTCCATCTGGTCCTGGCGCTTTCCTTACATCTTGAGTTTCCAGTAATTTGTACACTTCCTGCACTTCCACTTTTATATCTTTTATCACTACACTCCTAGTCACTCCCTCCCCCTCCACAAACTCCCCTTCATTAGTAAAAACTGATTGGAAACGTTTGTTCATTATTTCAGCTTGCATTGCCGCATCATTATAGACCTCTCCTTCTACTTTCAGTTTGGTAATTCGTTTCTTTTGCTTCAATTTGCCATTAACAAATCTATAAAACAATTTGGGTTCATCCTTACATTTGTCGATTATACCTTTTTCAAAGTTCCTTTCTTCCTCTCTACGAATTCTTGTATATTCATTTCTAGTTCTTTTATATTCTTCCTTTGTTCTGTTATTACCTCTCTTTCTCCATTTGTTCCATGCCATGTTCCTCTCTTTTTTTGCTATAATACACCTTCTATTATACCACTCCTTTTTCCTGCATTCTTTCCCACTTACTCTTGGAACATATTTATCCACTCCTGAATTATAGAGGTCTAGAAAGATATCCCACTTCCTCTGAATCTCTCTTGTTTCTCTGAATTTTCTCCAATCTGCATTTTCAAAAAATTTACTCAATTCCATAAAGTTTGCTTTCCCAAAGTTGTATCTTCCCTGCCTATGGAGCTCATCTCTTGGCACCACATTCCCTATTATCATCTGGAACTCAATGACCACGTGATCACTTTTTCCCATAGGACACATATATTTCAAGGATTCAATTACGTCAGGTTCTTTGGTTAGCAGTAAATCTAATCTTGCTGGGGTGTCATCACCTCGGAATCTTGTCTCTTCTTTGACCCACTGCGTCATTACATTATTCATCACAATGTTTAACAATATAGTGCCCCACGAATCTTCGCCGCCTCCTGAGTCCCATTCCTCCCAGTTCACCTCTTTACAATTAAAATCACCCATTAGAATTATATTGCTGCTTTTCTCAATCACTTTCTGTAGGTAACTAACCATGTCTGACAACATCTCCTGGTATTCATCATCAGTCCATGCTCTTGTCTTAGGTGGAACATATACTACTGCTATATCTCTCTTACAGTTCTCTCCAGTTTCTAATTTCATGTTTATCACTTCAGCCCTACCCTCTCCCATTTCCACAGAATCTATATTTAAGTTATTCTTCACTGCTATCATCACTCCTCCTCCCATTTTATCTTTTCTGTCTCTTCTCCACAATTTGTATTTCCCATCTCCCATATGGATATCAATATTCTCCCTTAACTTGGTCTCTACAAAGCACATAACGTCAGGTTCTTGTACCCTCAAGAAATCGTTGATTTCTAACATTGCCGATATTAATCCATCAACATTAGTGTACGCCACTTTTAAACTTTTTTCGTTATTACTTATACCGTCTTTTCTCCTCCTCTCCGTCGGTACCACTTCCTCAATTTCTGGTCCATAACTCTCCAATAAAACACTGTCTTCTCCTTCTCCGTTCTTTGTTCGTTTTTTGCCTTAGCTTCCTTTACTAACTCCTTTATTTTAGCTCTTTCTTCCTCATTTGCATCTCTCCTTAACCAGACATTTTCGAACCCCTCTTTGTCTGCTAATTTCCATGTCCTATTCATGATTTCATTTACTATTGCCTGGGACTTAAACTTCACCTTCAATGGCCTTGCCCCTCCTTCCTCATACTTACCTAACCTAAACACTTCTTCAATCTCTTCTAGGGCTTCATTGTTACCCTCCATGACTACTGATAATATTTCTTTAACTTTACTCAATTCTTCTCTTTCTCTTTCAGATCTTATCGTGATACGCTTTTCTTTTACCCCTAAAATAATTACACATTTTTTCTTATCTGCTACATCCCTGACTAGAGCTTCTCTACTTTTCAATACCCTAACCACTTCCTTCTCCACCTTTTCCTTGCTTTGTTGTGCAATAATCTCCTTCAAATTTACATTCCCTTCCTCCTGAATTTTCTTCCACCCCTTTTGTTGCTCCTTGATTTCCTTAATATGTTCATCTTGCATCCTTGATTTCGAATCATACTCCTCTAATTTACTTTTCATTCTGTCTCTTTCTTCTTCCAACCTCCTGTTTTCCCTCTTGAGGTGTTCTATTTCATTTGTGGCAGATTCGTTGCTCGTTTTTAATTCCGTGACTTTTCTTTCCTGTTCTGCACTGCGTGTGTAAACTTTTTCCAGCTCGTTCTGTAAACCTTTGATCTCTCTCTCCTGTTGTAAGGTCCTCTCCTGCAGCTCCCTAATTACTACCCATACCTTCTTCAATTCCTGGACATTCTTCTCCGCCGTTTTTTCTACTCCAGCTACTCTTGTTTGATACAATTTTGAACTTCCATTTCTCGCATCTTCGTCGGAGAAACCCACAAATTCACTTTCGCCAGACGTAAACAAACCGCCGTCGCTTTCCGCCATGATGCAACCATATGGAAACTTTTCTACACAGTATCTTGCTCTCTTTATCCCAGAGCCCGCTTTTTTTTTTTAACTGATGTCCGACGGAACCACCACTCACGCACTCATTTCTATAATCACAATAGGCTGGTTTCCTTTCGTCGATGATTCCATGATTATTTCCCTGCAGTCCAGGAGGACGTCTGTCCAGGTCGGCAACCTATGTGTGTGTGTGTGTGCATATGTGCATATGTGTGTGTTTGTGTGTCAGTGTGTGCATGTTTTTGTTTGTGTGTGCATGTGTGTGTGTGTCAGTGTGTGCATGTTTTTGTTTGTGTGTGTGTGTGTGTTCTTACCTAATTGTACCTTTACAGGAACGAGTCAAGCTCGTACTGTCTCATGTCTTAAACCATTTTCATCATACATTTCCTTAAATTTATGAATTGTTTTGGCACACACTATTTAATTTGGTAGTGTATTCCACTGATCAATTGCCCTATTTGGGAAACTAAATTTCCTTACGTCTTTATCACCTCTCTTTTTATGCAGTTTTTTGCAGTGTCCTCTTGCTGATGCTTCCCCATAGGTTATATATTCATTTATGTCTATATTCTCCTTCCCTAATATGCATTTATATAGCATAATCATGTCTCCTCTTTTCTTTCTCTCTTGTAGTGTGTGTGTATTTACCTATTTGTAGTATACAGGAATTGAGCTAAGCTCGTGTTGTCCTGTCTACATTCATCTAATCTAGTTTTAAATACATGAATGTTTTTCGCCTGCACCACCTCTTCATCTAAGTCATTCCAAATACTTATGCTTCTATTCGGGAAACTGAACCTTTTGAGATCATTACGACATCTACTTTTCCTCAACTTGAAGCCATGACCTCTTGTTCTTCCATCATCCAACACAAAAAGATCCTCTCTATCCATCCTTTCCAATTCTCTTACATTTCTAAATATCATGATCAAGTTATCTATTTCCCTTCTCACGCACAGTGTTGGTAACTTCAGTTTTACCAATCTCTCCTCATAGGTGAGTTCCCTTAAACATGGTATCATCCTTATTGCCATTTGTTGAACCCTCTCTAGTTTATCAATATGCTTCTTGAAATGAGGTGACCATACCACAGCCGCATACTCCAGTCTTGGTCTTATTATGGTCACTATCATCTCCCTCAACATTTCCTCATCCATATATTTAACCCTTTCACGCACGGGACCGCAATTTGCGTTTCATGTGGTGTGGTGTGCCAAAGCACAGGACCTCAAATTGCGTGAAAACACGAAAAAAATTAACCAAAAAATAAGTTTTCGGTCGATTTGCATCAAATTTTGTAGCGTTCTAGTAGCCACGTGTCTCTCCCAAGGTAAGACCTTGGCAACACTGCAATGACTCATAAGTGCCTGTATGCAGTGATAGAATCTCAGTGCTCCACTAGCAGCCAGACAGCAGGGTCGTGCTGTGTTGTGTTGTCCCTTTAAATCCGCCATTTTCCCCCTCCCACCCGAAGCTGAAGCCATTATTGAAATATTGTGATTGTAGTGTTTTTGGCTATACTGTGAAGTGATTGTGTCTACTGAACATAGATATATTGTTTATAAAGTATTAGGGCCTGTTATCAGCCGTTAGGCCTAGAGGCAGAGTCTGGTTTGTTATAGCGGGGCTTCCACTCACCCTGCCCGTAAAATGATGTATTTTACCCTTATAGTGAAGCCATTACTTATATCTGTGAAACATATAGTGGCTGGATCAGTGAAATAACTGACCTACCATAGCAGGCATTATGTTATGCCATAGAGATACATAGACATATGCATTAGTTGCTAATGGAACAGGCAGTCTCTTATGCCATACAGTAGGGAAGGGAATAACAGAAGAGGCTGGGATGGAATCATGTGATAGTGATTTATATTATATATGGTTCAGTGTGAAATATATGTATAAAATAGTGCAGCGAGTGTTCACCGAGAAATATTGTGTGCATTGTTACGTAATAATCAGAGACTAGAAAATATGCCACACAGCGACACATATATGACATTATATACGTATGTCATGCAGCGAATGTTCATGGAGAAATCTATTGTGTGCATCGCATGTGTTAGGCAAACGTGGTGCAAGGAACAGAGAATACGCCACACACAAACACACACACATGCACACACACACACACACACACACACACACACACACACACACACACAC
>JAGKTI010041094.1:0-10303 GCA_018397915.1 Birgus latro
ACACGCAAAGGGAGCTGGCACCTTAGGTTTTTAAGAATATAAATCTTTAAACATTGTGAGGATAACCAAGACAATTTAAAAACTTCGATTTTTCTTCCCTCAAGCACAAGCAGTTTAAAATTGTCAAGCCTTGTAGCGGTAGAAATTTTTTTTTTTTGTGCACAATATCAAGGTTTCTGTTACACCAAAAACCACATATCTTTAGGTAAAATCTTTCGATACTGTGATTCCTCTTTAGGCGGAATTCTGGATTTTTAAGTTCTGATTTGTCGATTTTTTTTCCCATTTGCCGTGACTTCAAGTACAAGAAGTAGTGCAAATTGTGAAATAGTTCCGGCTGATAGCATCCGTTTTGGAGGTAGGTCCACTCTCTTTTAATCTAATTATTGTTGAATAAGCCTACTTATTGGCGAAAACGCTGAATGTGCAATTTCATCAAATGTTCTCAAAGTTGATTGTTTATCACATTATGTTATATTCAGAACTATAAAAAAACTTGTGAGGGTGAAAATCTCACATTGATGAAGGATAGCAAGAACTAGAATGACACGTTAATTGAGCTGTCATCTTAGGTTTTTAAGAACAAAAAGCTTGTAATATTGAGAGGATCACCGAGACAATTTAAAAACTGATTTACTTTTCTCAAGCACAAGAAGTTTAAAGTTAGATCGAGCCTCGTGGCGGAAAAAAAAAAAAAACTTGCACAATATCAAGGTTTCTGTTACACCAAAAACCATATTTCATTAGGTAAAACCTTTCAATACTGTGATTCCTCTTCATAGGGAATTCTTGAATATTAACTTCTAATTTTTTGTTTTGTTTTCTTTACCCGTGACTTCAAGGACAAGAAGTAGTGCAAATTGTGAAATAGTTCCGGCTAATAGCATCCGTTTTGGAGGTAGGTCCATTCTCTTTTAATCTAATGATGGCTGAAACGGCGAAAACGCTGAATATGCAAATTCCTAATATGTTCTGAAAGTTGATTGTAAAACACATTATTTTATATCCAGAACAAATAAGACAATTCTGAGGAGAATTTCACATTTATGATGGATAAGAAGTCGACTGACACGTGAAGAGAGCTGGTACCTTAGGTTTTTATGAACAAATTGCTTGAAACATTGTGAGGATCACCGAGACAGTTTAAAAACTTCGATTTTTTTTTTCTGTCAAGCACATGCAGTTTAAAATTACATTTAGCCTCGTGTCGGTAAAAAAAAAAAAAAATCCAACTTATGCACAATATCAAGGTTTCTGTTAAAGAAAAAACCACATTTCCCTAGGTAAAATCTTTCAAAACTGTGATTCCCCTTAAGACGGAATTCTGGAATAACTTCTGATATGTCGATTTTTTTCCCCCACTAGCCGTGACTTCAAGGACAAAAGTAGTGCAAATTGTGAAATTGATCCGGCCGATAGAATCCGTTTTGGATGTAGGTCCATTCTCTTTTAATCTAATTATGGCTCAATAAGCCTATTTATCGGCGAAAACGCTGACTCTGCAACTTCCTCAACTGTTCTCAAAGTTGATTGTAAATCACATTATATTATATTCAGATCTATGAAAACACTTGTGAGGGTGAAAATGTCACATTTATGAAGGATAACAAGAACTCGAGTGACACGTCAATTAAGCTGGCACCTTACGTTTTTAAGAATAAAAAGTTTTTAGCATTGTGAGGATCACCGAGACAATTTAAAAACTTCGATATTTTTTTCTCAAGCACAATAAGTTTAAATTTACATCGAGCCTCGTGGCGGTAAAAAAAAAAATACTTTTGCTTAATATCATAGTTTCTGTTACACGAAAACCACATTTCCTTAGGTAAAATCTTTCAATACTGTGATTCCTCTGAAGACGGAATTCTGGAATTATAAACTTCTGATTTGTCGATTTTTTTTTCTCAATAGCCGGGACTTCAAAGGAAAAGAAGTAGTGCAAATTGTGAAATAGTTCCGGCTGATAGCATCCGTTTTGGAGGTAGGTCCTTTCTCTTTTAACCTAATTATGGCTAAATAAGACTATTTATCTGCGAAAACGCTGAATGTGCAACTTCCTCAAATGTTCTCAAAGGTGACTATAAATCACATTATGTTATATAAATAACTATGAAATCACTTGTGAGGGTGAAAATGTCACATTTATGAAGGATAACAAGAACGAATGACACGTCAATTGAGCTCGCACCTTAGATTTTTAAGAACAAATAGCTTGAAACAGGATCATCGAGACAATTTAAAAACTTCAATTTTTTTTCTCAAGCATAAAAAGTTTAAAATTACCTCGAGCCTCGTGGGGGTAAAAAAAAAAAATAAACTTTTGCACAATATCAAGGTTTCTGTTACAACAAAAACCACATGTCCTTAGGTAAAGCCTTTCAATACTGTGATTCCTCTTGGGACAGAATTCTGGATTAATAACTTCTGATTTTTTTTTTTTTTTTTTGATTATCCATGACTTCAATGACAAGAAAGTGCAAATTGTGATATAGTTCCGGCTGATAGAATCCGTTTTTTAGGTATGTCCTTTCCATTTTAGCCTAAAAATGGCTGAATAAGCGTATTTCTCGGCGACAACGCTGAAAATGCAACTTCTTCAGGTGTGGTGAAAGTTGATTGTAAAACACATATTATATTCAGAACTATGAAGACACTTGTGAGGGTGAAAATGTCATATTTATGATGGATAACAAGAAGTCGACTGACACGTAAAGAGAGCTGGCACAATTGGTTTTTAAGAATATGTAGCTTGAAACATTGTGAGTATCACCGAGATAATTTAAAATCAATTTTTTTTTTTTCAAGCACAAGCAGGTTAAAATTACGTCGAGCCTCGTGGTCGTAATTTTTTTTTTTTTTTTTTGCACAATTATAAGGTTTCTGTTTCACCAAACACTACACTTCCTTAGGTGAAATTTTTCAATACTGTGATTCCTCTTGAGAAGGAATTCTGGATTTTTAACTTCTGATTTGTCGATTTTTTTCCCTCTTAGTCCTGACTTCAGTAACAAGATGTAGTGCAAATTTTTGATATAGTTCCGGCCGATAGCATCCGTTTTGGAGGTAGGTCCATTCTCTATTAATCTATTCATGGCTGAACAAGCGTATTTCTCGGCGAACACGCAGAATATGCAACTTCCTCAAGTGTTCTCAAAGTTGATTATAAAGCACATTATATTATGTTCCGAACTAAGAGAAACTTGTGAGCGTGAAAATGTCACATCTATGAAGAATAACAAGAAGTCAACTGACACGTAAAGAGAGCTGGCACCTTAAATTTTTAAGAACAAAAAGCATGAAACATTCTGAGGATCGCAGGGACAATTTAAAAACTTCGATTTTTTTTATTTTTTTCTCAAGCAAAAGCAGTGTAAAATTAAGTCCAGTTTCGCGGAGGTAAAAAAAAAAATTGCACAATATCAAGGATTCTATTACTCGAAAAACCAGTTTTCTTACGTAAAATCAATCATTTCTGTGATTCCTCTTGAGACGTAATTCTGGATTTTTAACTTCTGATTTGGCGATTTATTCCCCTTACCCCTGACTTCAATGACAAGAAGTAGTGCAAATTGTGAAATAGTTCCGGCCGATAGCATTCGTTTTGGAGGTAGGTCCGCTCTCTTTTAGTCTAATGATAGCTGAATAAGCGTATTTCTCGGCGAAAACGCTGAATATTTAACTTCCTCAAGTGTTCTCAAAGTTGATTATAAAGCACATTATATTATTTTCCGAACTAAGAAGGCACTTGTGAGCGTGAAAATGTCACATCATTGAAGAATAAGAAGAAGTCGACTGACACGTAAAGAGAGCTGGCACCTTTAATTTTTAAGAACAAAAAGCTTGAAACATTGTGGGGATAGAGGCATTTTAAAAACTTCGATTTTTTTTCATTTCTTTCTCAACCACAAGCAGTGTAAAATTAAGTCCAGCTTCGAGGAGGTACAAAAAAAACTTTTGCACAATATCAAGGTTTCTGTTACTAGAAAATCCATATTTCCATAGGTAAAATATTTCAATACTGATTTCTCTACAGACGTATTTCTGGATTATTAACTTCTGATTTGTCGACCTTTTTTTCCCCCCTTGGCAGTGACTTCAAGGAAAAGAAGTAGTGCAAATTGTGAATTAGTTCCGGCTGATAGCATCCGTTTTGGACGTAGGTCCTTTCTCTTTTAATCTAATGATGGATGAATAAGCGTATTTCTTGGCGAAAACGCTGAATATGCAACTTCCAGAAGTGTTCTTAAAGTTGACTCTTAAACACATTATATTATATTCACAACTAAGAAGACACTTGTGAGGGTGAAAATGTCTCAATTTGAGGAATAACAAGAAGTCGACTGACACGTACAGGGAGCTAGCAATCTAGGTTTTTAAGAATATAAATCTTGAACCATTGTGAGGATCACCGAGACAATTTAAAAACTTCGATTTTTTTTCCTAAGGACAAGCAGTTTAAAATTACGTCGAGCCTCATAGCGGTAAAAAAAAAAATATAGCGAACTTTTGCACAATATCAAGGTTTCTGTTACACCAAAAACCACATTTCCTTATTTAAAATCTTTCAATACTGTAATTGTGAGGGTGAAAATGTCACATTTAAGAAGGATAAGAAGAACTCGAATGACACGTCAATTGAGCTGGCACTTTAGATTTTTGAGAAAAAAAGCTTGAAAAAGCGTGAGGATCACCGAGACAATTTAAAAACTTCGATTTTTTTTTCTCAAGCACAAGAAATTTAAAATTATGCCAAGCCTCGTTGCGGTAAAAAAAAAAAAAAATCTTTGGCATAATATCAATGTTTCTCTTACAACATGCGTTGAAAAAAAAAAAAAAAATCTTTCGCACAATATCAATGTTTCTCTACATCAAAAGCACATTTCTTTAGGTAAAATCTTTGAATATTGTTATTCCTCTTGAGACGGAATTCTGGATTATTAACTTCTGATTTGTCGATTTTTTTTTCCCCTTACCCGTAACTTCAAGGACAAGAAGTAGTGCAAATTGTGAAACAGTTTTGGCTGATAGCATCCGTTTTGGATGTAGGTCCATTCTCTTTAAATCTAATGATGGCTGAATAAGTGAATTTCTCGGCGAAAACTCTGAATATGCAACTTCCTTTAGCGTTCTGAAAGTAGACTGCAAAGCACATATTATATTCCGAACTAAGAATACACTTAAGAGGGTGAAAATTTCACATTTATGAAGGATAACAAGAAATCGACTGACACGTAAAGAGAGCTGGCACCTTACGTTTGAAAGAAAAAAAAAGTTTGAAGCAATGTGAGGATCACCGAGACAATTTAAAAACTTCGGGTTTTTTTTCTCAACCACAGGCAGTTTCAAATTACGTTGAGCCTCGTGGCGTAAAAAAGAAAAAAGAAGAAAAAAAAGAAAACGAACTTTTGCACAATATCAAGGTTTCTGTTACATCAAAAAAACACTTGTGAGGGTGAAAATATCACATTTATGAAGAATAACAAGAACTCGAATGACACGTCAATTGAGCTGGCACCTTAGGTTTTGGCGAACAAAAACCTTGGAAAATTATGAGGATCACCGAGACAATTTAGAAACTTCGATTTTATATTTTCTCAAGCACAAGAAGTTTAAAATTACATCGAGAATCGTGGCGGTAAAAAAAAAAAAAAAAGACCTCGCACAGTATCATGGTTTCTGTTACACCAAAAACCACATTTCTTAAGGTAAAATTTTTCAACACTGTGATTCCTCTTGGGACGAAATTCTGGATTATTAACTTCTGATTTGTCGATTTTTTTCCCATTAGCCGTGACTTCAAGGACAAGAAGTAGTGCAAATTGTGAAATAGGACATGCTGATTGCATTCGTATTGGAGGTAGGTCCATTCTCTTTTAATCTAATTTTGGCTGAATTTGCCTATTTATCGGCGAAAACACTGAATGTGCAACTTCCTCAAATGTTTTCAATGTTGATTGTAAATGATTTTATGTTATATTCATAACTATGAAAACACTTGTGAGGGTGAAAATGTAACATTTAAGAAGGATAAGAAGAACTCGAATGACACCTCAATTGAGCTGGCACTTTAGATTTTTAAGAATAAAAAGCTTGATAAAGTGTGAGGATCACCGAGACAATTTAAAAACTTCGATTTTTTTTTTTTCTGAAGCACAAGAAATTTAAAATTATGCAAAGCCTCGTTGCGGTAAAAAAAAAAAAAAAAAATCTTTGGCACAATATCGATGTTTCTCTTACATCATGCGGTAAAAAAAAAAAAAAAAAATGTTTCGCACAATATCAATGTTTCTCTACATCAAAAACCACATTTCTTTAGGTAAAATCTTTGAATATTGTTATTCCTCTTGAGGCGGAATTCTGGATTATTAACTTCTGATTTGTCGATTTTTTTTCCCCCTTACCCGTAACTTCAAGGACAAGAAGTAGTGCAAATTGTGAAACAGTTTCGGCTGATAGCATCCGTTTTGGATGTAGGTCAATTCTCTTTAAATCTAATGATGGCTGAATAAGTGAATTTCTCGGCTAAAACTCTGAATATGCAACTTCCTTAAGTGTTCTGAAAGTAGACTGCAAAGCACATTATATTATATTCCGAACTAAGAATACACTTAACAGGGTGAAAATTTCACATTTATGAAGGATAACAAGAAGTCGACTGACACGTAAAGAGAGCTGGCACCTTACGTTTGAAAGAAAAAAAGTTTGTGGTAATGTGAGGGACACCCAGACAATTTAAAAACTTCGTTTTTTTTTTCTCAACCACAGGCAGTTTGAAATTACGTCAAGCCTCGTGGCGTAAAAAAGAAAAAAGAAGAAAAAAAAGGAAAACGAACTTTTGCACAATATCAAGGTTTCTGTTACATCAAAAACCACATTTCCTTAGGTAAAATCTTTCAGCACTTTGATTCCTCTTAAGACAGAATTCTGGAATAATATCTGATTTGTCATTTTTTTTTTTCGTCAACCTTGACTTCAAGGACAAGAAGTAGTGCAAATTTTGAATTAGTTTTGGCTGATTGCATCCGTTTTTGAGGAAGGTCCTTTCTCTTTTAATCAAATGATGGCTGAATAAGCGTATTTCTCAGCGAAAACGCTGAATATGCAAAATCCAAAAGTGTTCTCATAGATGACTGTTAAAAACATTATATTATATGCAGAACTGAGAAGACACTTGTGAGGGTGAAATTGTCACATTTATGAAGGACAACAAGTAGTCGACTGACCCGCAAAGAGAGCTTGCACCTTAGGTTTTTAAGAAAATAAATCTTAAAACTTTGAGGATAAACGAGACAATATAAAAACTTCGATTTTTTTTTCACAATCAAATGCAGCTTAAAATTACAAGCCTCGTGGCGGTAAAAAAAAAAAAAAAATGAAATTTTGTACAATATCAAGGTTTCTCTTACACCAAAAACCACATTTCTTCAGGTAAAATCTTTCAGTACTGTAATTCCTCTTAAGGCGGAATTCTTGATTATTAACTTCTGATTTGTCGATTTTTTTTCCCATTAGCCGTGACTTCAAGGACAAGAAGTAATGCAAATTGTGAAATAGTTCCGGCTGATAGCATCTGTTTTGGAGGTAGGTCCATCCGCTTCTAATCTAATTATGGCTGAATAATCCTGATTCTCGGCGAAAAAGCTGAATGTGACACTTCCTCAAATGTTTTCAATTTGATTGTAAATCACATTATGTTATATTCAGAACTATGAAAACACTTGTGAGGGTGAAAATGTCACATTTATGAAGGATAACAAGAACTCGAATGACACGTCAATCGTGCTGGCACCTTAGCTTTTTAAAATTAAAAAGCTTGTAACATTGTGAGGATCACCGAGACAATTTAAAAACTTCGATTTTTTTTTTCTCAAGCCCAAGAAGTTTAAAATTACGCCGAGGCTCGTGGCTGTAAAAAAAAAAAAAAATGTTCTTTTGCACAATATCAAGGTTTCTGTTACATCAAAAGCTTCATTTCCTTTGGTAAAATCTATGAATATTGTTATTCCTTTTGAGACGGAATTCTGGAATTATAAACTTCTGATTTGTCGATTTTTTTTCACATTAGCCGGGACTTCAAGGACAAGAAGTAGTGCAAATTGTGAAATAGTTCCGGCTGATCGGATCCGTTGTGAAGGTACGTCCATTCTCTTTTAAACTCATTATGGCTGAATAAGACTATTTATCTGCGCAAACGCTGAATGTGCAACTTCCTCAAATGTTTTCAAAGTTGACTGTAAATCATATTATGTTATATTCAGAACTTTGAAAACACTTGTGAGGGTGAAAATGTCACATTCATGAAGGATAACAAGAACTCGAATGACACGGCAATTGAGCTGGCACCTTAGATTTTTAAGAACAAAAAGCTTGAAACAGGATCCCCGAGACAACTTAAAAAGCGAGTTTTTTTTTTTTTTCTCAAGCACAAAAAGTTTAAAATTACATCGATCCTCGTGGGGGTAAAAAAAAAAAAAAAACTTTTGCACAATATCAAGGTTTCTTTTACAACAAAAACCACATTTCCTTAGGTAAAATCTTTCAATACTGTGATTCCTCTTCATAGGGAATTCTGAAATATCAACTTCCGAATTGTTTTTTTTTTCCATTATCCATGACTTCAAGGACAAGAGTGTGCAAATTTTGAAATAGTTCCGGCTAATAGAATCCGTTTTGGAGGTAGGTCCATTCTATTTTAACCTAATAATGGCTGAATAAGCGTATTTCTCGGCGACAACGCTGAATATGCAACTTCCTCAAGTGTGCTGAAGGTTGACTGTAAAACACATATTATATTCAGAACTATGAAGACACTTGTCAGGGTGAAAATGTCATATTTATGATGGATAACAAGAAGTCGACTGACACGCAAAGAGAGCTGGCACATTTGGTTTTTAAGAATATAAAGCTTGAAACATTGTGAGGATCCCCGAGATAATTATAAATCTTGTTTTTTTTTTTTTTTGAAGCAAAAGCAGGTTAAAATTACGTCGAGCCTCGTGGTTGTGAAAATATCACATCTTTGAAGAATAACAAGATGTCGACTGACACTTAAGAGAGCTGGCACCTTAAATTTTTAATAACAAAAAGCGTGAAACATTCTGGGGATCACCGAGACATTTTAAAATCGACGTTTTTTTATTTTTTTCTCAAGCACAAGCAGTGTAAAATTAAGTCCAGCTTCGTGGAGGTAAAAAAAAAAAAAAACTTTTGCACAATATCAAGGTTTCTATTATTCCAAAAACCATTTTCCTTAGGTAAAATCTATCAATACTGTAATTCCTCTTGAGAAGGAATTCTGGATTTTAACTTCTGATTTGTCGAATTATTTTTTTCCCATTAACCGTGACTTCAAGGACAAGAAGTAGTGCAAATTGTGAAATAGTTCCGGCTGATAGCATCCGTTTTGGATGTAGGTCCATTCTTTTTTAATCTAATTATGGCTGAATAAGCCTATTTATCGGCGAAAACGCTGAATATGCAACTCCTCAACTGTTCTCAAAGTTGATTGTAAATAACATTATAATATTCAGAACTATGAAAACTCTTGTGAGGCTGAAAATGTCACATTTATGAAGGATAACAAGAACTCGAATGACACGTCAATTGAGCTGGCACCTTAGGTTTTGGCGAACAAAAATCTTAGAAAATTATGAGGATCACCGAGACAATTTAAAAACTTCGATTTTACATTTTCTCAAGCACAAGAAGTTTAAAATTACATCGAGAATCGTGGCGGTAAAAAAAAAAAAAAAAACATTCGCACAATATCATGGTTTCTGTTACACCAAAACCCACATTTCTTAAGGTAAAATTTTTCAGTACTGTGATTCCTCTTGGGACGGAATTATGGATTATTAGCTTCTGATTTGCCGATTTTTTTCCCCATTAGCCGTGACTTCAAGGACAAGAAGTAGTGCAAATTGTGAAATAGTTCCGGCTGATAGCATCCGTATTGGAGGTAGGTCCATTCTCTTTTAATCTAATTATGGCTGAATAAGCCCATTTATCGGCGAAAACGCTGAATGTGCAACTTCCTCAAATGTTCTCATCGTTGATTGTAAATGACATTATGTTATATTCAGAACTATGAAAACACTTGTGAGGGTGAAAATGTCAGTTTTATGAAGGATAACAAGAACTCGAATGACACGTCAATTGAGATGGCACCTTAGATTTTTAAGAATAAAAAGCTTGAAAAATTGTGAGGATTACCGAGAAAATTTAAAAACTTCGATTTTTTTTTTCTCAAGCACAAGAAGTTTAAAATTACGCCGAGCCTCGTGGTGGTAAAAAAAAAAAAAAA
>JAGKTI010041095.1:0-10303 GCA_018397915.1 Birgus latro
CTGCTCCTTTACTGGCAAGTGAAAGTTAGCACCAACATTCTGTTGTGCAGTAATTGCTTTACTTTTTTAGGCCTACTCACATTGCTGCCTCTGAACATTGCTGTCAAAGCACTGATACTCTTTGCCTATAATGAATGGAGAATATGGGCTTTAGAAACAGGTAAAGAAAAGCACAGAGCTAGCCTATACTTTTTTCACTTTGCATTGATCCAGTGTTGTAAATTTAAGCAGAGTGCAATGTGAAGTGAGGCCCATCTCCATATTTTGTCCCCCCAAAACTGCCATCACTCCTTTCTTGTAACCTCTGTACCGTACCAAAATTTGTCACAGGAATTGCGTGATCTGTGCTGCTTCCTGGACGACGACAGACAGAAGGGCCGGAAGCTGGCACGCGAGTGGCAACGGTTTGGGCGATACACTGCGTCGGTGATGAGGCAGGAGGTCACCGCATACCAGAACAAGTTGCGCGAGTTAGAAGCCAAGCAGCAGGAACTCATCAAGGATAATTTGGAGTTGAAGGTAGTGTGTGTGTGTGTGAATGTGACTGAAGGTTGTTAGTCCCTTTGGTCCTGTGTAGGATATTTGTACTTACCTCTCAGTCCATCAGTTTCTGTATACTTATTGTTTAATTAAGTTAAGAAGGCACATTAGATATTTCTTGCTTGTATTTAGCTCTCATAACTTAAATATTCAGAACTACAGATGTGTGTACATTATCATCGTGTCTGTGCATCAGTCCCACTCAGAAATTTCCTACTAATCATGCTGACATTCCCTAGGAGCTGTCTGCATTGTACTGTACTCATTGTGGCCCGAGGCTCTTCTGAAATGTGAACAGAAGACTGCAGGTTTAAGTTGCATTTTGCCAGCAGGTCACCATCTTCCTTTCAGGAGACAGGGAAGTAGTTGAGGGCCATTAACAGAACTAGACAGTGAAGCCAATCAGTTTTATCAGTCCCACCACATGAATGCATTCCTCACTAGCACCCTTCACACAGAGAAGGGCTGTAACAACTCTCATCATAGCTACTTGCGTGTATCAGTAACCATATAATCATCCTCAGGAGTTATGCCTGTATGGCACACCTTCATTTTATGATGAGGATGTGTTTGAAAAAATCCATTGCATGACGGTTTATTGTATATCGAATCATTTATAACATGGCTTCAGTGGGGTTACATTTTTGGCCAAGGCTCACCCTACAGAGTCTAAAAACAAGTTTTTGACTCACATAAACTGGTAGTATTCTTACTTCATTGCACTTCACTTGCTACTTACCACTGAAAGTAAATCTAAAAATCAGTTTCCAGCTCACCAGACCCGGTAGTTATCCCACTTCCCTACACTTCATTTGCTATGTGAGCTCTAACACCTCACTGTTGTTCCATTCCTGACACTAACACACCCGATGGTGACCGAGTTCAAGGGCCATCCTGGAACAAACCGATGAACAGATGACTGTAAGTTTGCATGTAAGCAATTGTATAAGGAAAAATAGTAACTGTACATCAACAAGTGAGGGGTTTTACAAGGTTGTAATGGTATTACAAAGGAAAGTGCTGTCTGTATCGAAAAAAAGGTCCTAACTTTTTAATCATTGTATAAGCAGTTCATCACATACCTGTTCATCATAAAATGAGGATCTGCTGTACTTTATTACTATTTTGCAGGAGTCATACCTGTACCCAGACAAGGAATGTAATAGCTCTGATCTTACTTGCTTATGTTCCCCTAGATGCCGGAGAGGGATGCCTTCTTGTGGTGCACTAATATAACTGTTGACTCCACTACCCGGTTGTACAGATATACACCTCAGTACCTTCCCTGTCTGGTGAAATAAGGTTGGTAGACTGTGGCAGGTCAGCTTCAGCCTGCATGCAGTTCACCATATTCACATTCAGATGAGTCTGTGGGTGCAGCTACTAAAACCACTACTGCTGTACCCTACTATACTACAATCACTACTACAATACCCCACTACACTACCACAACCACTACTACTATATCCCACTACAACCACTATTACTATATCCCATGAAACTACTACTACTCTATCCCACTCACCATATTGCCGTCGTCAGGAGCTGTGCTTGTACCTGGACGAGGAGCGCAGTAATGCAGCTTGTGGGCACTGCGGTAACCCTTTGATCACCCGGGATGATGGTGACGGCTCCTCCTCCTCCACGAATGCTGATGAGCCCACTGGTCCCCCACACCACCACCCACCCATGGCCCCACCACCACCCCCACAGCCACAGACATCCACCAGCGCCAGCAACAACACACTGGCTCGATCACCGTCCAGAGAGAGGCTACTGGAGGACACACTTAACAGGCAGCGCTCACCCATGAATGGTTTGTGACTCATTAACTGAACAGGTGTTCCTCGTTTAAGCTGTTGTTTTAGATTCGTTTCTCTTAGATTCAATTGTTGAAGATATGGCAGAACCTTAATTATCTGGCTTATTCAGGCATAATTAACTGCCAGTATAAGGTCTTTCTGGTTATTGATATGATTGTTGTGTGGCTGTGTCTCCTGTTCCATAAAACAGAGGCATAAAAAATCATACAAAATGCAGTATTTGTTGTCAGTTCACTTAGCACACATAAGACTAACCCCAGTGACATGTTGTGTTTTGTTTTTTCTTTCTCCAGATGGTAGTACAGTTTTAGCTTAGGAGGAGTGTATAAAATTGGAGGGGATGGACATACCTTTCTGCAATCCCTTGCACTACAGAAGCTGCTTTTTTTTTTATATATATATATCTAACCACATCATTGGATTAAAGGGACTAAATTCTTCAAAATTGTTTATTTCACTCTCAGTATATCAACTACTTTACCCACTGATTCATAAGATGTGCCCTTAAACTCAAATAAATGCCTCTTTAACACCCTGCATTTTTCCAGCTGAAGGTCATGTTTTGGTATTTTCATCTCTTAACATGAAATTACATTTGATATTGCTTTGTAATTATCCATCCATCCATCCATCATCCAAGCCTATGTTGCCCCATGAGGAGCGTAGGAGCCCGGGGCTGGGCAAGTTGGTCCTGTGTAGTAATAGACAAAGCCACAAGACCCAACATTGGCAGCCAGTACCCTGTTTGCTGTAACAAAGCTGGTGGTGATGTTGATGAGGAAGAGGATGATAAGTTGCATTTTCTTCATCATCAGACACAAGAAAAGAGAAAGTACAAAATTAGGAGAACCATCGGCAGTATAACAGCATGCACTGTGAAATGGACCAGGCAGTTATATCCATATCAGCCTAATCCCCCGGAATGCTTCCTACACTTTAAAGGCTTAATGTTCTGCACACATTTTTAGGCATTTTTCTCCATAGTATTTTTGTGCACATGTCATGGAGGGATGGAGTGGAAAGATATATGAGAGAGGGGGGATAAGTGTTGGAGGGAGGGTATCCAGGCATCGGAGGATAGGTCAACGTGGAAGTGATTTGTTTGTGGTCGCCTCTCACTGGATTAAGCTGTCAGGCAGTAGATAGATTCACACTACCTGTAATACAGTAATAATAAGTGTACTGAATGCACTTTGAGAATTTCATGGGTTGATATTTGCTTAATTCAGGCATAATCTGTAGCAGGGTGAGGAGGAGGAGGATGATGAGGAGGAGGAAGATGTAAATGATGTGGAGGAAGGAGAAGGATGATGATTATGGTGATGATGTTAATTTATTATTCACCAAACTGCTGTATACTGAAGCTCTTGCTCTCTACAGAACAAGTGTTGTCATACATCCGGTCATTAGAGGCACGAGTGATGTTGCTGGAGGCGGAGAAACAACAGCACCAGCAGCAGATGGCCAAGCCCGATAGGACGCATCCAGAGGGGGAGAGACGGGATGGGTTAGACTCCCCCCTTGGCCCATCTGTCCACTCCACTGGCCACCATCCATCCCAGCACCATCCATCCAACATGCACCCCTCTGGCAGCTCATCCAGCCATCCACTACATCCACCCGGCCACACTGGGGAAGGGAAGGGAGGTGGCATCCGTCCACCCCATCCACCCCCATACTCCCTATCCCACCACCTGAGGGCTGTGGGACTAGGCCTAACCAGAGCCACGCTTGGACCAGGTGAGCTGGGTGTGGAGTACATTGGTGGCAGTTTGATTAGAAAGTAAAAGACATCATCATTGTGAAGGAATGAGCTAGAATGAACTTGAGTGAGAGCAACATAGAGTGTATGATTAATAAGCATCACATTTACTGGAAAATGTTCTTTTTTGGTGTTTAAGTATCTGTATGTAGTTGATTGAAACTGAATATTTGAATTTTTCACACAAAATGGCACCATTGTTGCTGTGCCATTGTCAGCCACCTATAGTTTGTCTGCATGAGTTTGATGGATTTTTTCTTTTTGCATAATCTATAGTTCAGAGGCAGAATAAAACATAAAAGAACTCTACACCCTCTTTATGGCATCTTGTAATGACAGGCACCATTTTTAATTGTTTGATACAGCTCAGCTGTCAACATGGAGGGATAGCAATTTTCAACCAAGTTAAGGTGAACAGAGTGATGGTCACATGTTCTCACAGCAGACAGTAGGATTTGAGTAAGAGACATTATGTTTGCCTAATATTTCACTCCTGCTTTTCTTTTTCCTCTTGTGGCTAATATTCCCAAGCTGAGAGACAGTATGTTTCACTTCTACTCCTCACTTTCCTCTGGTGGATAATATACTAAAGCTGAGAGAGGCTTAGTATGTTTTTGTGATCATAGATAATTCTCTTTGATATGATGTTTCAGGGAATAAGCTGACTGACCTGCCATAAATGTGTGGTAGATGCAGTAGAATAGTAGGCAGACTTTTGTCCTCAACTGTACACGTGTAACTAGATAAATGATAATGATGATGACGATGATGATAATGTGCATTTAGTTTAACGAAATTGTGTCAACAGGTTCTGCGGAAAGTGATGATGATTTGCTAGATGGTCCACCCCCTCTGGTGTCGCGACCAAACTCTGTTGCGGCAGCCATGAGGGTGCTGGAAGTTCAGGAGCAGCTGGAGTCACCCCCACAAGCCCCTCCAGCCCCCCCACACCACCCTCCACCCCCTCCCTCTGCCACTGGGGGTCAGGGTGGGTCGGCAGGGGGCAGGGGTGATGCTGACCTAGCTGATGGGGAGAAGGCACTGTTGAGGCAGATGTGTAGTGTGAGTTGTGTATCAAAAGAGTTTTAGCGAAATGATGATTTGGGATAGGTGGGGGTAATCACCATCCACTCATTCAATGTACTGCAACCTCGTAATGACTCTGCACTGAATGAAAAGCCAAATGGTTTCTTGCAATCCAGGAAATCACATATTGCATTGGACGGTAATCATATAAGTAGATGTTGCCTTGTGGTCCAGTGGGCTAAGGTGCTCAGCTGGATTGGGTGTGTAAAGGAGTAGGGTTGGGGTTGACCATATAATGCCAGTCAAGCAGATGATTCTTGTCACTGTCACTTTTAATGCTGGGACTGAGTTGCCTAGCCCTGATGCCCCTATGCTTATGATGGGGCAAGAAAGAACTGGATAGTGGATTGGATGATGGATGGATGAGTAGGGGTGGGAAACAGATGCAGAGGCAGAAATAAATGAGACAGCATGGGAGGTGTGAACTTAGCTGATAGGGAGAAAGCAGTGTTGAGTTGCATACTACTAAGAAGTGGAGTGATGGGATGAGGTGGGAGAATGTGTTGTTTAGGTGAATGTAGAGTGCGAGTTATATTTGAAGTGAGATGGAGTAGGAGAATGAGATAGTGAACTATATTTTGATAAAGTGTTTTTTTTTCAACCTCTTTTAGTTCAGTTGATGGCCAGTTAATGTCAGATTGCAGGGTCAGTTTAGCTCTTAACCAAGTAGATTTATTTTTACCTAGTATATAAAACATCAGATTTCATGCAGTTGTGGGATACTGTTTAAGTTGTGGGAGTGGCCTGGTTTCATCCCATTTGCAGCTGAGAAAACGAGGTGGGATAGTGATGATGATGATGATAGTGGTGGTGTTGATGATGGTGGTGGTGTTTATGATGGTGGTGGTGGCAGTGGTGTTGATGATGGTGGTGGTGGTGGTGGTGGTGGTGGTGGTGATGATGGTGGTGGTAGCAGTGGTGTTTATGATGGTGGTGGTGGCAGTGGTGATGATGATGATAATGGTGGCAGTGGTGATTTTGATGGTGATGATGGTGGCAGTGGTGTTGTTGATGGTGATAGTGGCAGTGGTGGTGTTGGTGATGGTGGTGATGATAGTGCTGAAATGAAGTTCAGTGAAGCCATCTCAGCTTATCCTAATATATCTTGACTGTTTTCAGGTGGTGTGGAAGAAGCTAGAGGAGGTTCCGACACAAAACAGATAACATGACTCACTGGAGTTGAATCACGGAAGTCTGAAAATACCAGTTCAAGTCCATCGTCCGCTGCTGCTGCTGCCCATGTGGGATTGGCGCGTGGGCCACCCGGTAATGGCGTGCGAGTGATGAGGCTTGCATGGGTGATAGTGTTGTGACTGTGGATGGATTGACTTGCATAGCTATGAGGCTCGTGTGAGTTGCACCGGGGTTTGAGATGGCCCTGTGTTCTCGTCGACTGAGGAGGTTTTTTAGCATCTGTTCATACCATTTTTTTTTTTTTTTTAAGCATCTGTTCATACCAATTTAATTCTCATTGTAGCTTGTTACTGTTTTTATCTGGTATATTTTTAGAGACTGTTTCTCATCATACTGTACCAATTTACTTCTCCATGTGGCTTGTTACTATTCTCTTCTGCGATATTTGTACAGACTGTTTTGAAGCTAATGTGATATAAATAACATGGAGAAAATTAACGTTAAAGTGATATAAATGACATAAAAGAGAAACTTAATGTTTAGTATGGAAGCGAAACACAAAGGAGAGATGCTGGAGAACCTATCAGCAGACGAGATTGTGAGCCAAGGAGTTGATTGAGGATGTGTCTGTTTCCCAACTTCAGATCAGCTGGAGGCAGAATGTAAGATGGAAGAGGAAAGAAAATACCTGTGCAGTCATTTGAATTGTGGAAGGTTACAGGAAGTTGACAGTTAGATTTAGTAATGGGTTCAGTTACCACAGAAAATGATTGAAGGTGAGGGAAAGTGAATATAGTTAAATGTAAGAGGAGAGAGCAAAGAAAATACCTGTGCAGGCATTTGAATTCAGGAAAGTTGCAGGAAAATGACAGGTAGATTTAGTAATGGGTTCAGTTACCACAGGAAATGATTGAAGGTGAAGAAAAGTAAGTATAATTATCAAAGAAAATGAATGATGAATGAAAATATAAATGTATAGTTACCACTTACAAAAAAAGGGTTTATAGTGAGTCTGATTTTAAAATGGAGTACCCCAGTGACCAGTAATGTAAGATGGAGGAGTCACAGAAAATGAGAGGCTGACAGTAGAGAAGCTGTGTGAGAAAGAATGCCACTTCAATGTATGGGGAAGATGAGACGAATCACAGTGTGTGCAGAAGTGTTTGAAGATATTGACAGTGAAGAAAGATAAAAGGACAAGTGAGGTTTATGCCAAGGTTTGGTGTAGTTTAAGCCTTAGTAATACATTTTAAGTTGCAAGAGATCATGCAAAAGTTTAACGGGTGGTGGAAATGAGTAATATTGAGTGGGAAGTTGAGGTAAAATTTATAGCCCTTGTTTAGATGATTGCCGAGTGGAAATTATTATGGATTGGCATGTTTTTTAAGTATTCATAATACACTTTGAATGGCAAGGAGAGAATACAGTATTTTATGTCTGATACGAATATAAACAACAGTGTTCAGTCTCATAAATAGGTAGGTGTTTGAGTGTAAAATAGCCATCATCCATGGGTTTGGAGTCATTTAAGAAAAAAAGATATTTTCCTGAGTTTCAAAGGTATTAGTGAAGCCTTAGTGATTTATGATTGAGAACAAATGAATGATACAAAACAATATGAAATAGCGAGTGGAAAAATCTTAATAGCCATTGTAATAGACACTGAGTGGAGAGTGGAAATTGTTGATGGGTTTTTAAGTGTCACTGAAGAGTTTATATAGACATTTAGAGGGAATTGAAGAATATACGATGGGTTTGGGTGTCATTCAAGTCTTAATAGGTTGAGTGGCAGCTGGAAATAATTAATAACCAGTACTGTATAATAGGTGTTCAGGTTAATATTCCTCATGGGGTTGGTGTCTTTCAATCCATTATTATTATTATTATTTTTTATAAAGAGAGTGGTGGGTGGAAAATATTCATGGTTTTCAAGAAGTGCCACTCAAGCCAAGTAAATAGATTGAATGGCAAGTGGCAATTATTTTATAGGGTTGGGTTTCTTTCCTCTCATCACAATAGGCGAATAGAAATACAGTAATTCATAACGTTTATAGCTTATGCTGAGGTTATTTAAATGTTTTAAAGGACACTGAAACCTTTATATTGATGTGAGAGGCGAATGGAGAATATTTTAGTGATATTCAGACCTTTATAAAAAGATGTTGAGAGTTGACTGGAAGATTATTCATGTGTCTTAAAGATAACAGAAATCTTTATATCAACGTGAGAGGCAAATGGAGAATGTTTTATAGGTTGGGTGATATTCAAACCATTATAAAAGATGTTAGCGTTGACTTAAAGATGCTCATGTGTCGTAAAGGAAATCGAAATCTGTATATCAATGTAAGAGGCAAATGGAGAGTATTTTATAGGTCGGTTTGACATTCAAAACTTCTATAATAGATGCTGAATGTATTTTGGAAGTTATACATGGGTTTTGTGCCTTTCAAATCATGGGTGAAAAATAGGAGAGCTCCCACTCATATAATACATTTGTTGTACATTATTCTTCCTTTATAAAACAACCTAATCAAAGCAGTAAGTTTAGGAAGTTGCAGAAATATATATAATAGTACCTACAGAATCTCATCAAGTTTACACACAAGGGAAGCTTAGTGAGATCAGTCCTAAAAGCATTATTTGTTAAACTTAGGTACCAAATGTTTCTCTCTCTTTTCATGAGCTAAGTAGCAGAAACAGACTATGCTAGAGCGAGTGTTAATCTGTTTTTGCAACTCAGTATTCATGATGGAGAGATGAGCAGGTTTAAGCCAAGTTATAAGGTGAAAAGAATATAATTATTTCTGCAGAATTTGGGTGTCATAATGACACTTACTCCATCCTTACTATAATGGCCTCTTTTTTTTCACACACCAAATTGGCTGAAATAGACAATGCTACAGCGAGTGTTAATCTGCTTTTGCAACTCAGTATTCATGATGGAGATGAGCAGGTTTAAGCCAAGTTATTTCTGCAGAACTGGAGTGTCATAATTACATTTACTCCTTCCTTACTTACTCCTTCTCGTCAGCTTCAACATCTGTGAATGGGAGCTCTACTTGATTTTCTCCCAAACTTACAATAGACATATATATAGTGAGAGTGGCAATGGCTTTATCCTGTCAGCTCTGTTTTTACTTTCCTCTCATTCCAAAAAATGAAAATATACCCTCTCTTCAGGTGTTTATTGTACAAACGTCGATGTATAAAGGAAACCGTATAGCCGTTCTATAGTTAATATATATATATTTTTATGAGTAGTAGCTCGTGTAGTTTGTATACAACTTGGCCGAGTATTCCCCCAATTCAGTATTTTTCCCCCCTTATTGTGTATATACCTTCCTCCTGTGTATGTGTGTGTAGAGAGTTAATATATATATATATCATTTATATTTCTTATGAAGCTTAGGGCAAGACACATTTTTATGGTTATTTAAGGTTAGCCCCTTCAGTCCGATGGCACATTTTAAAAAACTATTTGTGACCTACCCAGATAATTTTACTTTTTATTTTATTTTTTATTTTACTGTTTTTATTATTATTTATTTTTTTGAGGGGTTATGTGACTTTTTGTTTCATTTAATTCTGAAAGGCTTTGTAAATGCTTCCATGTGTCAGCCTTGCCTTTCCATGCTTCAGGATCCCTGGCCTGCACTACCCCTGTCAGTATAGAGGAGCCTTCCTTAACTTGAATAAAATATCTTTGGAAGAGAAAAAATAACATAGAAAATATTTTGGGAAGAGAAAAAATAACATAGAAAATATTTTGGGTGGGGTGAAAAATAACAGAAAATATTTTGGGAAGAGAAAAAATAACTTAGAAAATACAGTGGGAAGAGAAATAATATCTTAGAAAATATATTGGGAAAAGAAAAAATAACTTAGAAAGTATAAAATAACTTATAAAATATATTGGGAAGAGAAAAAATAACTTAGAATATGTCATCAGATTGAAGGA
>JAGKTI010041096.1:0-10303 GCA_018397915.1 Birgus latro
TAACCTAACCTAACCTAACCATTTTTCTGGCAGTTTACATCATTTACTGTATTTGATGCTTTGTATCCAATAATTTAGTGCATAAAATGTGAGAAAAGATGATTTCCATGTCCGATACTTACTTATACTATGCTGGCAAGTTCTGACCACCTGTGCCTTACTCACCTCTAAATCATTATTTTTTTGGTTAAAATTCAATTAATTCATGCTTTGTGTGCATTATTTATGTGAAAAGGGACCTAAATAAGTGCTATACATGTCCGGTAGGGAGGTAGGAAGGTAGTTTTCTGATTTAGGTTAGGTTAGGGTCATGAATGACCAGTGCTGGAGCTTTCGGATAAGACCAATGTCCGGACATGCCTTTGGCTCTGTTACGTCGGATAGTGGAGGGATTACTTTTGGTTATCTTATTTATCCATTTTTTTCTGACTGCCAGTCGACCCTGGCTCCTCCCACCTTAGGGTTTACAATTAGCGGTGTGGATTTGTTATGTTTTCATCCATTAAAAAAAAAATCATTACATAAAAAATAATGCTTTTGAAGAAATTGTTATGACACATTTATTCTGTCTATTGCCAGATGCCTCAATCCCACACAGGGTGGCCACAAACAAATCGCCTCCATGTTGCTCTGTCCCCTGCCATTTCACTACCCCGCTCCCAACTCACACACCCCTCTCTCATGTACTACTCCACTCCATCCCTCCATCTCATCCTCGGCCTCCCCTTCCCTCTCGCCCACTCCACCTCACTCACATACACTCTCCTCGTCAGTCTTTCACTCTCCATCCTCTCCACATGCCCAACCACCTTATCGTGTTTCTCCTAACGCTTCCTATCACATCCACAACCACCCCACAATGCTCCTTCACTTTCTCATTTGTTAGTCTGTCTCTCCATGTGACTCCACATGCTCCTCTCAAATAACTCATTTCCACTGCTCTCGCTCTTGACTTCTGTCCTTCAAACGGGGTCCAAGCTTCACTTCCATATGTTAGAGTTGGTATCACAATACTACCATGTAACAACTTTTTCACTTCCATGCTCACCTCCCTGTTTCTTATCACTTCTTTCAACGATCCAGCAACCTTCCTTCCCTGCTGCATCTTTTCAAGCACTTCACCCTTCAGACTTCCATCCTTACTCATCACACTACCCAGGTACTTAACCCCTTAACCGCGGGTCGTCACTTTCGTGACGGTCGGGTGCAATGGATCATACCGCGGGGCGTCACTTGAGTGACTGTGTTATTTTTAATTCCCCCGGGCTTTCAGGTGGTGACTTGTATCATCTGTCAGCACTGCCAATGTCCAACAATAGTCGGAGCTACTAATGTCATCAGTACTCCCATCCATTGTTGACAATTTAGCCATTTTCCCCCATTCTAGACTCCCCCCCCCCACCTCTCCTCCATTACCCTCTCGTGTCGTCTGCTCAGCCGCTCTGCGCTAAGTAAATCTTCCCTGGATTTTTCCACTGCTTTCATCCATTGAAATGAGCCCTATGCCCTATTCTTATATAAGATAAGGTAATTGATAGTGCCATACACCTGGAATTGGCTAATTATCACTTGGCAACATCCAACCCACAGACATGGAGGCGATTTGTTTGTGGTCACCCCGTTCGGGATTGAGGCGTCTGGCAATAGATAGATAGAGATAGAACATCCAACCTGCACTCGTTCGCTAATTTCCCCTGCTTTTTTTTCCTGTGAAATATGCTGTATGAGCTACTCTCGTAATATAAATGTATATAACAAAGGAAGGGAGAAGCCTGAGTGATATTTATATTCACCTGGATCTACCTAATTTATATGTATTGTCTAGATTTCCTTCGACTTATTTCTTAGCATATACGTTAGCAGCTGACATTTTCAACTCTTCGCTGCCGAGATACAGCCAGTTCGCTCTCGTCCTTTACGGTGAAATGACGGCTGTTCATTTCTGCCGCTTTTGCACCTATTATAAAAGGCCCTGTAACCTCTACCCCAACTAAACATTGTGTGGGAAGCAGTAAAGGACTGTAGATATATACAAGTGTAATAAAGTACTAGAAATAATAAAGTGCGAGTGTGTATATGAGCAAGAAATGACAGAAAACCAGTGGCGAATTAGCGGGAGTGGGAGGCTCGTACGCGCTCGTGTTTTACATTCCTTTCACAGTGTTTTTTTTTTTTTTTAGTATGGATTCCAAACTACTTGGAAATCATTGAATAGTGTTTCTAGTGATAATATCTGGCAGTGGTATTCAGATTTGGGGATGTCGGGAAGTGTAAAGTGGAGACTTAGTTACCCAACTTCAGAAGTCTCCACAAGTCCTACAGTAGTCAACGAGTGCTAAAAAAAACATCCCAGGAGAAAGCTGAAGGTATGTGCCATATGCATATGTAATTATAATATTCTAGGACTAATAACTGATTTTTGGCAAATATCTTTAAAAAGTTAGTCGAAACGCGAATACCCCTGCGGGAATGCCACGGAGCATCTCCGACAACCCCACAGTGTAGGGGTTAAATGCACTCACTTTTTCCATATCCTCCCCATCCAATCTCACTGTACATTCACTGGCTTCACTTCTCCCGAAGACCATCACTTTACTCTTCCCTACATTCACCTTTAGATTCCGTTTCTTACACACTTTCCCAAACTCATCTACCAAGCCTTATTTATTAAACTATTGATAACAGTTTATTTCACTGTTGTGTAATGATGTCAAAGACTATCTCAACAAGTTCTTTTTATTAATATAGCTAGCGATCATATCCATTCACCGACTGCAAGGTACGAGATTTTCACTCTTGGGAGGCGTTAACAAGACTATGATGAATAACTCTTAGGAACATCTTACAGTAGTGAAATGTTTTGGAGCTTGGAAACAGACTTATGTGGAAGGGGAAGGCCACTATGATAAATACGGACCCAGGTACCTAACTAGGGGAGACTTAACCCTCCAGACTCCCTCACGACATCAACCATCCAGACTGCCATTAACCCGTTCCGTGCCAGAGCCTCTGTTGGCTTTTGGGTCCTCATTGCCAAGGGTATGGGAGGCTGAATGACCCCCCAGTGCCGGCCATTTTCAACTTTTTTCTTTTTTCCATGAGGCAGTGAATAGGAGGTGGGTGGATGTGATATATGTGCAGGAAGTCAGGTATAGGTGAGGATCGGCCAGAATGATTGCAGGGAGTTATTATTATTACAAGTTGTTTTGGCAGGGTAGGACAGATGGATATGGTGGTGTGGTGGTGTTAGTTGGGTAGAAATGGGTGGAATATGTCATGAATGTTATTACAGTAAGTGATAGGATAATAATAATGATAATTTTGTTCGGTGGGATGGGATAATGGTTGCTGTTATATCAGCATATGCTCCACAGGCAGGCTTGGATGAGGTAGTGAAGTATAGATTTTGAAATGACTTAAGCCCTGTAGTAAGTGGTATGGGGGATGATGAGATTATAGTTTTGGGAGGGGATTTAAATGGTCTTGTAGGGAAAGCAGCTCTGGGATATGATTGAATACAAATGCCTGCACTTCCGCATTGGCCACTCAGTGTATTCATTGTGCGGGCTGTTTGATGTGTGAATCACCCGAGTATTGGAATGTGTATTGGAAGCAGAGTTGGGAGAGGCAGGCAGTGGGTGGTTGGGGGTTTTGTGTGGGGGTAGAAGAGGTAGAGGGTTTGAAAAACTAGTGGGTGTTTGAGAAGGTGTGGGAGACAGTATGAGGTGCATTATATATGTGAGAAGGAATTACTGGGTAATTCAGTCATTAAAATGTGTTACTTCTCACTGTGGTGGTTACAAATACAGTAAAACCTCACTAAAACGAACTAAATGGGGCCCAAGTCATTCCGAACTACTTCACTCCAACATTTCCTTCTGAATCAGGGCATTAACCCATTTGCCTCTTAACTCTTCTCAATTGCCACTATAAATAATTTATTGCATAACACAGTACAATTTTAGGAAGGTTTAGACTCGATAAAGGCCATTGTAACACTCACAGGAAGATAATTTTCATACATGAAGTGTCATAGCCACCATCTTGCTTCGTCCCACCAATTCCTTCTAACTAGTGGCAATATCCCTCTTGCCTCTTAGCTTTTCTAAAATGCCACTAAAAATAATCCGTTGCAATACACAGTATAATTTTAGTAAGGTTTAGACTCAATAATGGCCATATTTATATCACACAAAAGATATTTTCATTTATTTTATGCATCATGGACACCATCCTGCTTCACCTCCACCAGTTCATTCTGACTCGTGGCAATATCTCATTTGCCTCTTATTTTTCCGCAGATTCCACTCTAAGTAATTTATTGCATAACACAGTAAAATTTAAGCAAGGCTTGGACACAATAAAACTCATTAGTAATTTTAAAAAAAACTTTTCTTACGTAACCATTCCGACTTGGTGGCTCGATCGGTAGAGAGGTGCCCTGCAGTCCTAACGGACCCAGGTTCAAATCCTCGCTGGGTCTGGGAACAGTTTAAGGATTTGAATTTCGTTAAATCAAGCTTTACTGATCTACCAGAAGACCCGCCGACTTGTCGAAAATTACCTCTGCTAATACCAATACACCATGTATGAGACAGCCCTAGCATGTATTCAGTATGGACAGTGGGTGTTAGCGCCGAAGTGGTGACATGCAGAGGTGTATGGTATGTAGGAGGACTGCTGGGCCTCGATAGCAGGCTGTGTAGCCTATGCCCAGAGTCGGACACATTAAAAAAAAAAAACATAAAAAAAAAAAACTTGGCTCACACTTCTCTGCCCCACCATCTGGCTTGGTTTTTTATCATCATTCAGCACCTGATGAAGGATCCTTCAGAGCAAATCCTTCAAAATCATTACCCATCATCTTCAGGGTCATCGTCAACGAACAGTGAATCATTGTCCCAGTTGTCTTCACTGACAAGAGCTAAATCGTGGACGGGAATGGGAGGTGTTGCCTCTCCTTGCGTTCTGTGTGGTGTACTTAATCTTAAGCATTTTTCAAATACTGTATTGTACACTTTATACACCTCAATTATTACAATCTTACAAACAAATACAGTCGACCCTTGAATCAACAGACTAATGGAGAGGGATGAGTGTCTGTTGCTTGAAAAAGTCTGCTGCTTCAAAATGAAGGGAAAAATAGCCTAAAACTCAAGAAACAGGAAAAGAAATACAATGGCATCGAAGATGAGGTGCAGCGATGCTGTCGCGGACTAAGTTACCTCACAACACCCTGTTTTCTATGGACCGATTATATTACGACTTGTTTGTTGTGTACTGTGCAGTTCAGTACAGTACTGTATTACAGCAATTTTTTATGTTCAACTACAGTATCATTTGTTTTTGAACCTATAAAGAAAAATACTTTATTTAGTTAGAAATGAATAACGATGTACACTCACAATCACTAATTTCTGCCCAAGGGTGTCCCTTTCCTACCCCAGAATATCCAGGAAAGAGGAGAGGGGGGGAGGAAACGAACTCCACCTACCTCTACATGAGCTTCCAACCCTCCTCCATACTCCTACCATCCCCTACCCCACCCATCATTCTTAACTGGCAGTTACATTTCAAGCAGATATTGTGCTTAACACTCTTGGTTCAACTGCTAATATAAATACAGAACACTAGGATATGTTAAAAGTACAGTATATGACTTAATTATCAACACGCTGCAGCAAGAAATTAATGCATTATGACATTGACAGTAAAACTAAAACGTTAACAACGGCAACCTCAGACCTCATGTGTTGGGTGCACTGCTTTGGACACACGTAACGGGTTGCCGAGAGAGACGGAGCTGCTCCTGGATTGAGGGGAAATAATCACTGAATCAGCTGCAAAAAGGAGACCAGCCTATTGTGAATGAGTGCATGAGTGGTGGTCCTGTCAGTTATTAGTTAAAAAAAAAAACGCAGGTTTCGGCCATAAAAATGCAAGATACAGTGAAAAAAGAAAGTTTACATACGGTTACATCATGGCGGAGAGGTACGGAGGATTGTTTACAACTGGCGGCGAGGGGGAATTTGTGGGCTTCTCCGAAGATGATGTAGGTAATGGAAGTACTGAGCAGGAGTAGAGAAAACGGCGGAGAGGAATGTCCAGGAGTTAAAAAAAGGTATGGGTGTAATTAGAGAGTTGCAGGAACAGACCTTAGAGCAAGAGAGAGAGAGAGATCAAAGTCCTACAGAGTAAACTGGAAAAAGTTTGCACACGTAGTGATGAACAAGAAAAAGAAGTCACAGAATTAAAGGTGAGTAATGAATCTGCATCAAATGAAATAAACCAGCTCAAGAGGGAGAATAAGTGGTTGGAAGAAGAAAGGGACAGAATGAAAAGTAAACTAGATGAGTACATATCAAAATCAAGGATGGAAGATGAGCATATTAACCCTTAAACCGTGGGGTTGTAGGAGGCGCGCCGTGCCCATCCCGCGAGGCAAGTCTGCGCTCCAACTGACTTTTTAAAAACATTTGCCAAAAATCAGTTATTAGTCCTAGAATATTATAATTACATATGCATATGGCACATACCTTCAGCTTTCTCCTGGGGTGTTTTTTTTAGCACTCGTCGACTACCATAGGACTTGTGGAGACTTCTGAAGTTGGGTAACTAAGTCTCCACTTTACACATCCCGATTTTCCGTAATATGAATACCACTGCCAGATATTAACACTAGAAACACTATTCAGTGATTTCCAAGTAGTTTGGAATCCATACTCCAAAAAAAAAAAACACTGTGAAAGCAATGTAAAATACGAGAGCGTACGAGCCTCCCACTCGCGTTAATTCGTCTCCCGAATTGTCGTTTCTTCTTCGTATACACACTCACACTTTACTATTTCTAGTACTTTATTGCACTAATATATATCTACAGTCCTTTACCGCTTCCCACACGATGTTTAGTTGGGGTAGAGGTCACAGGGCCTTTTATAATGGGCACAAAAGCGGCAGAAATGGACGGGCGCGACTGTGACGTGCCTCCAGCTTGAAGGTCAGGACAGCACTGAACTGAGATGTACGTATCTGAGTAGCCTAGGGTTGAAAATGTCACTTTTTTTTTTTTTTTGCAAGGAAGAAGGAACCAAAGGCCATGGGCCTGCATACTGTTCCTTCCAAGAAAAAGCAAAAACAATAAAAAAGAGCCAAATTCAAGATCCGTTCATTTCGAGATGCCTGGACACACTGCGTTTGAAAGACTGGAGATCATAGGAAGTAGGAAATACAGACAGAGGAAGACAGTTCTAGAGTTGACCAGTTGCATAAATGAAGGACTGAGAGTAACGGTTAACTCTTGCATTATAGAGTTGGACAGAAAAGGGATGAGAGTTTGTTGCTAGACGGGTACTACGTGCCCGTTGTAGAGGTGAAGGGATGCAAGCAGACAGTTCAGAGGAACAGTGACCGTTGAAGTAGCGATAGAAGAGAGATAAAGATGCAACAGTGCGGCAAAGAGACAAAGATTGAAGGGAATCAGTAAGACGAGGAGAGTTAATGATACGAAAAGCCTTTGACTCCACCCTATTGAGAAGAGCTGCACATGAGAGTTGTACTCCATACACGGGCGAATAAAACCCGTGTACAAGGTCAACAACTGTGCAGGGGTAAAGAAAGTTCAGAATCGGCTTAGCACACCTAATCTCTTGGAAGCAGATTTCACAAGAGATGTACAGTAGGCGCGGAAAGTATTGATGTTTTTTTGCCGACGTCATTCTTTTTCGCGTTAAGTGAAGTAGGGTCAATACTACCCTCCCCTGTGATGCGAAATGAGCTGACGCTTTTTCAACGGGAGCTGGCAACCCTGCTTGATAGGTTTGGCACCACAGGAGCAGGCTCAGCAATGTTTGGGCAGCCACAGGAGGAGGATTGTCTCTGTGTGTGATGCACCACGAGGGCATGTTTTGACTCAAATAACACAGTTATTTGGTTACCTACCACATTCTCATCATGCCTAAATTAACCACAAGCAAGGACAAACGTGTGGAAGTGATTACTTTATACAAAGCTGGCCACAAACTCCCATTTATTGCAAATCAGATGGTGTTAGACTGAGGACAGTGCAGAGACTGGTGAAGCAGTTCAAGGTCAGTGGGGAGGCCATTCCTCCCACTCCACTTCCCAAGCCTGGGAGACCTCGTAAGACAACCTTCAGGACCTGTCAGCTGATCTCAAGGCAAGTTAGCAAGGATCCAAGGCTAACAGCATGGGATTTAAAAGAAAAGAACAAACAGTTGCTGGCAGATGTGTCTGTCAGAAGTGTGCAGCAGCTGTTGCATAACGATCTGGGCTGCAGGAGTTTTTGTGCTTGTAAAAAAACACTGCTAACTGCACTTCAGAAGAAAAGGAGAGTAAATTTTTGTAAGAAATATCTTGCCTGGAGTGAGGAGCAATGGAAAACTGTGCTTTGGAGTGATGAGTCAACATTTACTGTCACTGGTACCCCTTCATCACGAGTGTACTGCAAACCAGGCAGTGACCCCCTGGATCCTAAGTACACTTCCAAGTTTGTTAAATACCCAACCTCACTCATGGCTTGGGGCTGCTTTACATATTATGGTGTTGGTAGGTTGGTAATTCTACCTGCAAATGAAAAAGCGAACCAGAACAATTATTTGGAGCTCTTATGTGAAGTTTTAAGTGACTCTTGATAAAACCAAGGCAAGAGTATTTATGCAAGATTCTGCCCCTGGACATGTTGCAAAGTCAGTGAAACTGTGGCTAACAGACTGTGAGGTTCCCTTTATTCGAGATTGGCCCGGAAACAGCCCAGATATCAATCCCATTGAGAACTTATGGGCGCACATGAAGCGGCAGCTGCGTAGTATGGACACATCATCTTTGCCTAAACTTGAGGCTGCAGTCAAGCAGCTATGGAGCAGTTTTAGTCCGTCTGTTTTGCAAAATTACCCCATCAGTCTCCCCAGACGCCTTAAGAAGATAATAAAGGTGTAGGGGAATGCCAGTAAATACTAAATTCAATGGTGAGTGTTAATTTATTTGTTTCTCCTTGCTAACCACAAGAATGTTTTCTTTTTTTAAGATGGCGTCAACACTTTCTGCGCCTACTGTAATATGTTCTTTCCAAAACAATTTCTGAGAGAATGAAACCCCAAGCATGTTCAAGGATGATGCAGGACTGAGCTGGACATTATTAAACATTAGTGGGTAATCCTGAGGAAGATTTTGTCGGGTTGATAAGTGTAAGAACTGAGTTTTTGATGCATTATAAATAACAAGATTATTTTTACTCCAATCAGAGGTACGAGCCAAGTCAGACATTAGGTATGCCATAGCCTTGTCCCTTTTTTGTAGAAGCACCTGCTGAGATGGACGTTGTGGAAACTGAATGGAAAGTTGAAGGGTGGAATCATCAGCATATGAGTGGATAGGGTTAGATGTACAGCTTAAAAGGCCATTGATGAATAAAAGGAAGAGAGTTGGTGATAGGACAGAGCCCTGAGGAACACCACTGTTGACAGGTCTAGGAGAAGAACGATGGCCGTCTACAACAGTGGCTATAGAACGACCAGAAAGGAAGCTAGAGATGAAGGCACAGATAGAAAGATAGTAACTGTAGGAGGGCAGTTTGGAAATTATAGATTTATGCCAGACTCGATCGAAAGCCTTTGAGATGTCAAGTGCAGTGGCAAAGCTTTTGCCAAAGTCCCGAGAGGAGGATGACCAGGTTTCTGAAAGGTAGGTGAGAAGATCGCCAGTGGAGTATCCCTGACGGAACCCATACTGACGATCAGAAAGAAGTTTGTGACAGGAAAGATGCTTTAAGATTTTTCTGTTAAGAATTAACTCAAAAACTTTTGAGACACAGGATGTTAAAGCAATTGGACGATACTTAGAGGGTTGCGAATGGTCACCCTTCTTTGGGACTGGCTGAATGAGAGCAAACTTTCAGCAAGAAGGAAAGGTACAAGTTGATAGACAAAGGCGAAAGAGTTTACCTAGGCAGGGTGTAAACACAGAAGCACAGTTTTTGAGGACAACAGGAGGGACTCCACCAGGCCCATATGCCTTGTTAGTCTTGAGGCCAGTAATGGCAGAAAATACATCAGTTGAAGAAATTTTAATGTCAGTCAAGAGGAAGTCAGAGGGGGGAAGTGATGGAGGAATAACACCGGAATCGTCTAAGGTGGAATTGGAGGAGAAAGTCTGAGTGAAGAGATCTGCTTTATGAGTAGAAGAAATAGCTACAGAGCCATCAGAGTAGAAAAGAGGAGGGAAGGATGATGAGGTAAAGCTGTTAGAAAGGTTTTTGGCAAGGTGCCAGAAGGAGCGAGAAGTATTT
>JAGKTI010041099.1:0-10302 GCA_018397915.1 Birgus latro
ATGGCACACACCCACGGACGCCAGTGGACAGGTATGGCAGTGTCCTAAGACACTGAAAGTTTTCATTTATGTGAAGTGTCTCTAAATGGTGTAGCGTTTGGTCGTACGGAACGATATCACATCACTTGTGTAGTCCTAGTCTCAGTGGAAGGTTTTATGTGACAGTGAATATCTCTTGCTTTTCAGCAAAGAACTTTCTTGCTTTGACTAATCTGTTGCATTAGTGCCAGCAACGATGGAGAGGAAGGGTTTGTCCTCAGAGGAGTGGCAGAAGGTTCTTTTTTAGGAGACCGAGAGCGAAGAGGAGGAGGATATGCCAGGCGATGCTTCCATCGAGGATGACGACTTGGGTTACATCCCGCGCCGTCCCGTCAGGAGGCTTTGCCCCAACCCCTAAGACCACGGGAGCAGACACCACCACCAGCGGTATTACCCTCAGCCTAGCCATCGCCCTCACTTGGACCTCCTGCTCCAGTGGCCGACACAGTGTCTTCTCCACTAGCTTCCAGTTCCCCCTTGGCTGAGTCCATGTCGCCTGTTGCAGGGCTGAGTTATGTGACATTGGCTCCTGCAAGCGGTGCAGTGTCTGTGTCGTAACTGGTGCAGGATGCGACTGTGTCATCCTCCCCTGCCCGGTTGACAAGGACACTATCCCCAACAGCCTTTATTCCCCCCTGACGTCTTGCAGCAGCAGCCATCATCATCGTCGTCCTCGCCTGAGCCTTCATCATCTCGACGAGGCCGCCGTGGTCCGCGGCCCGGCCACGGGGGGTGGCCAAGGAGTAGCCGAGGAGGCCGAGGGGTGTCGCTTAGCCAACCCACTGCCACCACTGCAGAGGTGTTGCCGCAGAGGATCTAGGATGGAGCGGTGGCCCATTCGCACCTCATAATGGACCCTTCACAGGATCCCCAGGAATGAAGGCGGATCCACCAACAACTCCCCTGCAGTTCTTCCAGCTGTTCTTCACCCAGTTGACGTATTTGGCCCGCGAGACCAATAACTGTGCATCTTTCCTGGGACTGTGTTGGACGCATGGATCCTTTGCAATGAAGAGGAGATAGCCAAGCTCCTGGGGTTATACTTCTTCATGGGGTAATGAATTTGCCCACCATCAGGCACTACTGGAGGACATCCAGGCTCCACAATTACCCTCTTCTCCAGCGAGTGATGAGTGGGAGACATTTCAGGGCGATCCTGAAACACTTCCACGCCTTCAACTCACTCGCCATACCCCAGGACAACAACGACCGGCTTATCAGAGTTCGCATTGTAATGAATTACCTCCTTCAGCGGTTCCAAGACACCTGTGTACCCGAGGAGGAACTCAGCCTCGACGAGGGCTAACCGGCGTGGAAGGGGCGTCTCAGCTTCCGCGTCTACAACCCCATGAAGCCCTCGAAGTACACCATCAAACTTTACATTCTGGTTAAGATTTCCTTGGGTTACATTTGGAATTTTGAGGTGTACACGGGGCAGAAGAAAAGCCTGGAGAACACTGTTTGTGGCTTCATAGAATCATTGAAGGACCAGGGATACATAGTTTTCATGGACAGCTATTATAACTCTGTATCCCGGTGCAAACGACTCTTCAGTGCAGGGACGTATGTGTGTGGGACCCTACGCCTGGCAAAAGGAGTGCCAAAGCAGCTGCAGGCCATCGTCAAGGCCAAGAGCATGCCAGAGGAGGGCATGACAGCAATGCACAAGGACAATGTGATGGTGTTGCTGTGGAAGGACAAACGCATCATCAACGTGGTGTCCATCTTCCACAGCACAAGGACCGTCACAAAGCAGGTTCGAGGGAAGACCAGGGGTCCTGACGGGAGGACAACATATGTCCAGAAGATCATGAACAAGCCCGTCATGGTGGATGATTACAACAGGTACATTGGTGGGGTGGACCACTTGGACCAGATAGTCCAATATTACCCCATCCAGCGGCAAACTATGAAGTGGATCAAGAAGATCACCTTCCACTTCAGCCAGATGGCCATCTTTAATGTGTTCGCTCTGTACAAGAAGTGCTTGCGAAGACCAGTCACTCTCCTGGAGTTTGTGGAGGAGATCGTCGACAAGCTCCTCTTCTTTGATGAAGCAGAGTAGCCCTCGTCAGGGCACATAATCCACCATGCCCCTGACCTTCCAGCCCGACAGCCAGCAGCATGTCGCAGCATGTCCAGCACTTGCGGCACCTCCACCAGTGCCAGCACAGGTGCCAACACCACCAGCGCCAGCACAGGTGACAACACCACCAGCTCCAGCACAGGAGCCAATGCTGCTGTCACCTGCAGGACCAGCACAGGTGCCCAGACCACCATCTCCAGCAGTTCCTGGTCCGTCGGGAGAACCTGCTGCCGCTGTCATGCCAGGACCTGCAGCTGCACCTCCAGGAAGACAGGACTAGGGAAGACCAGGAGGACATCCAGCCAAGCATCGACGAGTCATCGACGACAACCTGTGGCTGGATTGGACACAGGGCCATCGACGGGAGAGGATCCCAGACCGAAGGAGGCTCCAGTGTGTCCTGTGTTCCCTGGTGAAGAAGAGGAGGGACACAAATCACATGTGTCCTGTTTGTGATGTGGTGCTTTGCGTGGGAGATTGCTTCGAACGGTACCATGCCGAGCGAAGTATTCCATAGTGTACACACACACACACACACACACACACACACACTGTATAACTCCTCTTTTTCAACGCCCACAAGGTCCTGCCGGCAACTCAACACCCCTGGAGGAAGTGAGTTTTCCAAAGTTTGTTGACTGNAAGAGGAGGGACACAAATCACATGTGTCCTGTTTGTGATGTGGTGCTTTGCGTGGGAGATTGCTTCGAACGGTACCATGCCGAGCGAAGTATTCCATAGTGTACACACACACACACACACACACACACACACACACTGTATAACTCCTCTTTTTCAACGCCCACAAGGTCCTGCCGGCAACTCAACACCCCTGGAGGAAGTGAGTTTTCCAAAGTTTGTTGACTGGTATTACCTTCTTCAGTACCTCTATATTCCTCATTTTTTTTTTTTTTACAGAAAGTACACCTTCAGTATCAATAACTAGGACAAAGACTAGTGGTAATGTTGACATTCCTATAGCAATATAAAAAGAAACCCTAGTACATTTTACAGGTAAACTTTGAATAAAACTAAAAAAGAACTCTAGCGAACGAAAATATGTAGGTGTGGGTGAGACAGGAAAAACTGACAGTGCACCTAAGGTATGTTCTTCTCTTTGCTCCAGGTAATAGTCGCGTTGAAGTTTTGACAACATCATGAGGAAGAATATAACAGTAGACATCTGTACATGACAAAAAAAATTTAAAAAAGGCATGGAAAGCTTATTTTTTAGGTAAAGGCAGGGGAAGCAAGTGTTTATTTCTCGCTTGCTATAAAACTATGCAGCACTCAGAGGAGTCTACCTTTGTCCTCCATTTAATCGAAAACTATTGGACGTATCAATTTCCTGTAAGGACCTTGATAAAGATCAGTTAATTCTACATATGTGCAGTACATAACTATGCAATTTATTTAATGAAAAGTCATTGTTACGTAGGCGGGAATATAACTCTTATTGTCTGCACATGACGAAAGTGCACCACGTCCATGAGTACCCCGTAGTTTTTTTGCGATTTACTCGAGAACTATGAGGCGTATCAAAAAAACAGCGGGGACCATGCTCATGAAATTCTACATAAGATTATGTAATAAAATAATAAGGTGTGCGAGAAAACTTTTGCGGTAGAACTCCCTGAACAATAAACTATTTTTTTTTTTTAAGGGCTTTTAGTTTTTGGCTATTTTCACAAAAACTGCAAATCTTTTCACAACCGGACACACTCATTAGAAAGCTAATGAAATTCTCTATCAAAACTTCTAATAACATTTTTCTGTATGAGGGAAAACATTCGAACGACGATGTTGGGAAGTGAGATCGACGTTCCAAAATGTTTATTCACGGCAGCCTAATGTATTTGTATTCATATTTTTCTTGTTCTTTTTTTTTGGCTTATCAGCTAGAACAAACATCTGCAAATAAGATGACGTGGGTTTCATGGAAGTATACAGAGGTTTGGGTGGCGAAAATAAGGCGACAATACATGTTATTTGCGTCGCGCCGGCGGCCTGGCGGCTCGTGTGGGTGAGTAAAATAGTGAGCAGTGAAACTTACTAAAACTTACCGTGCGCGAAAGGGTTAATTTTGTACTTTAGGAAAGTAAAATATCTGAATTTATAAATGTTTGTTTTTAGCCAGTCCAACTCACGTCATTTTAAGAACATACCAAGTAATACACATGGCCGAACCATCCTACCCTTCTGTCCAAACCATCACCACTGGTAGGGATGGTTCAGACGATCTAGTCACTTGTGTTTCGTTAACTATAGCTTAACCCGTCACGTCCTGACCGATTTCCCACCTCCAATACCCCCCAGTCCCGAGCATTTTTGGATTTCTTTTTTGTTTTTTGCTAAAACATCCGCTTTTGGTGAGAAACAAAGGATTATGAACATGAAAGTGGTTACCTGGATCCCCAAGTGGTCAGAACAGGTGACCCCCCCTCCCCGTGCAGGTATCGTACTGTTTCAATGACGAGTCTGGCTCGCACGTTTTGTATGGTAGGTAATTTTGGGTGAAACAACCACTAACACGTCTACATTTATTCATTTCGATCTAATAAACAATAAGAACAACAATATAAGTGTTTTCAATAAGATATATAGGGAAAATAAGCATTGTTCCATTGCGCGAGCATAGCGAGTTAGGTCACTTTCGTAACATTGAGTCGCTAATTTCTTGTTTCAGGAAACATATCATTTTATTTGCTTGCATATTACTGTTTCAATGACATTCTAGCATGTTTGACTTTATGTAAATGGCTTCAGCTGTTTACATTCATTACGATGATATTTAGCATAATGATAGATAGCGTATGTTGGCATACTCAGCGCACTCGCTGTGACTCATCTTTCAACATACATAACATTTTTTCTAGCTTCATATTATTCTTTCAATGTCATTATAACATTCTACACCCAATGTAAATGTTTTCACCTATTCACAATCCTTACAAATATATTTAGCGCAGTGCTATCGCATAATCATGTATCAGGCACACTCGCTACCGCTCGTGTTGCGACTTAGAATATATTTTTGCACTTACACCATACATTTCAAGTAACAGAACACCCACTTACACTTTATACTGATATACACTGAGTGACAGAATATTGCACATTTTTACACTTGCTGGGAATGTTTCGACTTAGAATATAATTATGCACTAAAATACTGATTTTCAACAAATATTATACCCGTTTTCACTTTATACTAATATTTACATAATCAGTGGCCTTATAATTACACTGAGTGTCTGAATATCGCACTTTTACGCACTCGCTATGAATGTTTCGACTTAGAATATATTTATGCACTAAAATAATATTTATCAGTTATATACCCGTGTACTAATATTTACATATTCACTGGCCTGATAATTACACTGAGCGTCAGAATATCGCACCTTTACACACTCGCTAGGAATGTGTCGACTTAGAATAAATTTATGCACTAAAATAATATTGTTCAACTTATATTACACCAGTTTCCACTTTATACTAATATTTACATATTCACTGGCCTTATAATTACACTGAGCGTCTGTATGTCGCATACTTTCCTGAGAATAAGCGTCATATCGCTATCACACCATCTCAGAACTGCACCATTGTGTGGTATTCCTTGAAACATGGGTGAATGCAGAGACCCACGTCACACTCTACGCACTCATAGCGGGTGTCTTTTCTCTGAGTGATGCGTCTCAGTCGTGAGTTACCACACACATGACATCTGCGTTGGGGCCTAGGTCTGTGGTTGTGGAGGGATGGGAGTGGCAAAGCGGCGGCCGGAAATTATCAGTGGAGTTTGGCCGGTAGGGGCAGTGCGCGGTCTTTGCTGAGTCCTTTCCTCACCATACTTTGCAATAATTTCACTGCAAAGCTCCCGCACAAAACCTTCAAAGGTTTCCTGCACACCTGTTGTCAGGGCATGCAGGTGATGGCAATTGAGGGCAGTTATGTTCAGCAGGTGAAAGAAGAGCTTTTTGTACCACTTCATCGTGGTCCTGACACACTCTACACTCGATATCATGGAGTCTGGTCCACGAGCCGCATATTGATGTTGTAGTCCAGAACACACTCAGGTTTCCAGATGTGGCGCCTGCTCTCGCTACGGTAATCAACGGGCTCTGTGCGGTGCATCAAAGGTCGGTGAACAGTGGATAGGAGGCAGACTTCCCTGTTGTGGTTCCACACTGTTGCCAGGATGTCGTTAGCCATGAAGACCACCTCTTTTCTGTCTAGCTTCCGCTCGACCTTGACCATGTGTCGCCTGTTCACCTTCACCGTACCACAGAGTCCCGTGTCATGCAGGTGTAGATAACGAGCGAGAAGAGGACTAGTGTACCAGTTATTGAGGTACAGGACGTGACCACGATGAAGGTACTCTTCAGTCATTGTTTTCACCACTGCTCCCGAGAGTCCAATACTGCGATCTTCTATTATGTCTGTCTGTGCACCGGTGTACAAGTCTATATCTTGCACATAACCAGTCCTACAGTCACACATGGTGACATGTAGAGGTGTATGGTATGTAGGAGGACAGCTGAGCCTTGATAGCAGGCTGTGAAGCCTACGCCCAGAGTCAGACACATAAAAAAAAAAACATAACAAAGATCTTGAAGCCAAAACGGTGCCTTTTGCTGGGTATATACTGGCGAAAAGAAATTTTACCTCTCCACAACACGAGACTCTCGTCTATGACAAGGTCTCTATAGGTATAAAATGAGGAACGGAATGATTGCTGTAGGTGATCAAAAACCAACCTAATTCGCCTCATCTTATATGTATCATTGACATTGGCAGGATCATCAGCATCGTAAAAGTGGAGGCGGCTTAGAATTTGGTGAAAACGATTACGGCTCGTGATCTTGCCAAAGATCGGTGTCTGCATGAGAGGGTCCATAGTCTAGTATGACGGAATTCTGTTTTTATGTAAAATACCCATCATAAGTACCAGGCAAATAAATATGAACATCTCAGACAGGGAAACAGGTTAATCATAAATGATCGAATGTCGGCTCCTTGTGCCCAGTCTTTCACTCTCACGTCGCTGGCTGCTTGCAAACCTGTTGGTTTGGTCGACAGTTTGCTGGACAAAACCCTCACCGGAAAACAGGCGGAAAAAATCCAGCCTGCTTGAGCCACGGTGTATTCCAGGAGCAGTGCAGCCTGCTCGTCCCTGCTCAGTGAAGGGGTGAATTATGGGAGAAAAATCACTCCCATCTTCCCAGTTCCACGTGTAGTCGGCCCGCCTTAAGCCGATTGGGTGCAAGCATACTAGTATGCGACACTGGTTCAACCACAGCACCCCTTGTGTCCGCCAAAGTGGTCAGTGGCTTGGTGAACGCTTCCCAAAGTTTTTACAACTTTGGCGGGAGGCGAACCCGTCCCCACCAGCGTGCGAGACGCACACTCTGCCACTGTACCACAAAGGCTCTTGGTTAGATAGACAGATAGATTGATTGATAGATCTTCAACTAAATATGTTAAACTCTTTACACGAAATAATGTTTTGTGTCTACCATGACTGTTGACATATTTTCTTAAGCAGAAGAAATCGTTTAATGGTAAGATGATTATGATAGAGAATATTTTTTTGATGTAATGAGCTGTATACTCAAGTTTTATTTACTTATTTAGAAAGTTTTTTTTTTTTAAATATTGTGCTTGGGGTAGAAAACTCTGTACATCAAAATGGGTTTACATGAGAATGACGCAGCAGGGTGAGCCTTCTGAAACAAGTTGCTAGGTGACGATGGCAAGCTCTAAGCTTACCAAGCTTTATCAGCGACCGGAAGTGAGTTTTGACACTAGAAATCATTTCTATATGGAGGTTCTCCAGTGCAACATTCCACCCAAGAATCATGGTCCTGTTTTTAATAATCTTCGGAGATAATAATATTCAGAGAGTAGGCCAGCATACTCTCCAATGCAAGTTTCTCACTGTCAACACCTAAGTGCATGCACATTACACGCTACACTTCCTATTCAAAATTAACCAAAATGGCATCATTTAACCAAGCCTCGGAATCGTCAGGACGGGGAACCATAAATGTCCCCACCATTCCCCCCTCTCCTGGTGATGGCCCATGACATGTCTGGAACCACTGTCTGACTCACTTCATTTCTGCAATATTTGCGGCCTTTCCTCTAACTTTCTCTCTTTTCAGCACCTCTCCTCCTCCATACCTCAGCTTCTCTTCCTGACTGAGACTCAGCTGTCTGAGGCACACCTATCTTTGTATCGTCCTACTTTCTCTATACTCATTTCAAAGCCAAAGGTGGCTGTTGCATATTTGTATACAACGACTTATCTTGCTTTCGTGTTCCTGACCCTGATTCTTCTGAATTCTCTACTCTCTGGCTTCAGCTTTCCTGTCATTTTCTAATTAAATATATCTGTGCTGCTTGCCTATCCCCTAATTCTACCCGTCATTCATTCATTCATCATCTAATCCTACATTGCCCCAAGAGGAGCGCAGGAGCCCAGGGTTAGGCAATTTGGTCCTGATATTTATGATGACAGTGACCAGCCTCACTCATCCCTGAATGGCATTACGTGAGCAATAAACCCCAACCACCCTTTGGATATAAACCTGCACTGGCTCAATCCGACTGCAGCACTTTAATTACCCATTAAAACACCAGGCACCATACTTTGGTTATATGGTTAACATCCAGTGGAGTAAATGGTTTCCTGGTGTACAGGAAACCATGTGGCTTGTTACTTAGTATAGTCACCCATAGACAGAAGGAAGAGGAAAGAATAAGGGAAAGAAAGACAGAAGAGGAAGGAAGGAAGGAAGGAAGATAGGAAAGGGCAGGCACCCGAGAGCAGCACTACATTGAGTGAGTGGATGATGAGTGCCCCCACCTTTTTTTTTTTTTTTTTTAATGTGTCCGACTCTGGGCATAGGCTTCACAGCCTGCTATCAAGGCCCAGCAGACCTCCTACATACAAACACCTCTACATCTCACCACTTCGGCGCTAACACCCACCGTCCATATTGAATACATGCTAGGACTGTCTCATACAGGACTGGTGTATTGGTATTAGCGGGGGTATTTTTACGACATGTCGGCGGGTCATCTAGTAGATCAGTAAAGCCTGATTTAATGAGATTCGAATCCTTAAACTGTTCGCTGCCCCAGTGAGGATTCGAACCTGGGTCCGTCGGGACTGCAAGCCACATCTCTACCGATCGAGCCACCGCCACCTACCACCTACCACCTAATTTTACTATGAAAAATTCTTCGACTATCTTTCTTCTATGATGGAACACAGCCTATAAATTTTTCCTTTCTCCGAAATCTCAGTTCTAGGAGATTTCAATGTTCACCACCACCTTTGGCTATCCTTTCCTTTCACTGATCCTACATCTTTTCTATCCTTACTCACTTAGAGCAGCTTGAACAACACCATATTCTTTACCCTGACCGGCTTGGAGAGAGTTTCAACATACATGATATCTTCCTTACAACTAATCCTTCTCTTTATGAGGCATGTGGATCCTCCAAAGAAACGTCGGTTGTGACACTTTGGAGCTGCTGATTGGGAGGCCCTCAGGCAGTACATGTTTGATTTCCCTGGAACAATTATTGCTCCTACTGCCGAGAACCATCTGAGTGTCCTATGAGCATTACAGAAGTTATTCTCTCATGCATGGAAGCATACATTCTGTCTTATATCCTTGGTTAATGCAAAAAAAAAAAAACTTAGTTTAATCACGCTTGTTCTAATGCTCTCCACAAACAAAATGTACCGAACCCAACCCACCCCTGAATCTCATCTTTTTTATGTTTCTGCCCAGAATCTTGCTAAGTCTGTTCTTCACTCTGTTAAAAATAACATCATCCACACTAAATGCTCTGAACTCTCCATCTCGAATTCTTCCTGCTCCTTCTGGCATCTTGCCAAAGTTCTTCTAACAACTATACCTAATCATCCTTTCATCCTCTTTTCTTCTCTGATGGCTCTGTAGCTAGTTCTACTACTGATGAAGCAGAACTCTTTGCTCAGACTTTCTCCTCCAGTTCCACCATAGATAATTCCTGTGCTGTACCTTCATCTCTTTCCCCCTCTGACTTAGTCATGGCTGACATTAAAATTTCTTCAGTTGAAATATTTTCTGCCATCACTGGCCTCAGTACAAACAAGGCATATGGGCCTGATGGGG